>CAUZXS010005440.1:0-92500 GCA_963585895.1 Sepioteuthis lessoniana | reverse complement strand
TAAATCAACTTATTGAAATATACAAATATGAACATAAGTCAATACTGAAAATATTTGATTAGTTTTACAAAAACTGTTTAAATCAATTACAAGTAAGCAGATTTGCATAAAATCTTTAAAAGAATTAATTGTGGAAAAACAGAAATATGTCATTTTTAATCTAAATTGACATATATAAATCTGAAGATATGTAAATTTGATCCTACCTGGATATTGTAAACATTAAACTGACTGATAGACATAGATTAGATATAAGATAGCAATAGTTGGTTGGACTTTGAATAAGTTATCGGTTTTCTTACTGATGGCGTTCCTAGAACTGTGTTCCTGTAGATGGTAACGCATCTTTAAGGAAGTACTATAAGCAAGCTTGAATTCAGTGAATATCATTTTGCTGAAGCGAAAATAAATTTGGTTTTCATAGCGTAAAACATGTTGGAATGCGTGCCAAAGAAACTGTATTTGCGGGAAATTTTACTGCACGACTTTATTTAAAAGAAATATGCAAATGAAGCACCAACATTTCTAGAGAATCACGGCGATCATGCTCTGTCGTAAGGGACTTTGGTTTAGACGCTTCAAAAATAATGATTTTGATTGAGAACACTCTGGCGTAGCGAAAAAGTTTGAAGACGATGTTGCTTTAATCGGAGAAAATGAGGTATTTTTTGCATCATATCGTGACCGCCAATGAAAAGTCGATTCACTAGGATAAACCAAAGCGTGGAAGATCGTCGGGTAAGCCCGGCCATGTATCAAAATCGGCAGCAAAACCAAATATCCAGGGTTAGAAGCTTCTGCTCTGTTTTTGGAGGGATCAGCTGGTTGAAGTTTATAAAGAGTTGCTCAAACCAACCGAAAACATCACGAGAAATCGCCATCGACTATAATTGATTCTTTTGAGATGAGCATTGAAAAAAAGGCCGCTAAACGAGAAGGAAAACGACAAAGTGATTATTCAACATGACAACGCTAGACCACATGCTGTAAACCGGGTGAAAACCTACGTGTAAACACTTAAATGGGAAGCCCTACACCCTCAACACGCTGTATTCGCCAAACATTGCCCCGTCCGATTATCACTTGTTGTTATAGATGGTACTTCTCCTGATTGAGCAGTACTTTCATTTTTATGAATATGTCAAAAGTGATTAGCCTTAAAAGACGTGTCGTTTTTCCGACGTGGAATTCAAATGGTGTCAGAAAGATGGAAAAAAAGGAGTGACATATTTCTCAGTAATCTTTTAAAAATAAAACATTACTTTTCATGAAAAATCAGCGGTCCTAACATATAGTATTATGAAATCATTGGTTGATGAATTTATGAAACTTGTCCTGGGCGCTTTCGGACATTTGATAGGTCATCAGCAGAGGTTACTTTCATGTGACAGTATCGTAATAAGCTGCAGGATTAAGTATTTAGAAATGTTTGTATTTCGCCTGCAGTTTTTCATTTAAGTATGTTGGATTGAATTATAATGACACATTTTGTCTATATAATTTTATTAAGATCCTTTCAAGTTTGCTGATAAGTGTCTTGGTTTCATGATGGAATTGGTTGATGAATTTACCAAAATTAACCCGAGCGCTTATATATATATATATATATATATATATATATATATATATATATAATTTCATATCTATCTATCTATCTATCTATCTACATAGAGAGTGATAGATAGATAGATAGATAGATAGATAGAGAATGAGAGAGAGAGAGAGAGAGAAAGAAAGAGAAATTGAAAGAAAAAGATATTTATAGAGAAGCAGACAAAGACTAAGAGACAAAGATCGAGAGGGACTGAGGCAGAAAGAAAGGAAGATAAAGAAACCGTGAAATAGATCAAGTAAAGAGAACGAAGGATTCGAACAGAAAACGATATATGAACATTTTTAATAGAAAGGTAGATGGGACAAGGAGAAAAAAATAAAGAATGACTAATTTGATAGATAAAACTAAATAGATAGTAGATGATACTCTCCCTGCTTGTCTTTATTTTTCATTTCAATTATATTTAAAGTTTCCCATTAATCAGTTACAATGATATTACAAGAAATATGAAAAGGAATGGAGGCATTATCTTTATTACATTTTTTGTACAAAACAGATAAGTTTCTATAATTGGGTTGTCTAGTTCACAAATGAATATCATTTTTCATTAACAAGATTTTCTTAACACAATCATTCAATATTTATAAAGGAATTTCCCTATAATTGTGACAAATCATATCTTCCTTTTTCATTTTCATCAACCCTGTCATTTTCCGCAGTATATCAAAACTTATATAACTGACACTGAGTATTTCCCTTCAAATACACACACACACACACACACACACACACACACACACACATATATATATATATATATATATATATATATATATATATATATATATATATATATATATATATGGGGGGGTCCAGACTGTTCGTCATTTCTTTCTATCTAAATGACGGTCAATCACAATTTCTCTCTCACAAGCTCTTGTGTTCAAACGCTCTCTCTTTATATATATATATATATATATATATATATATATATATATATATATAGAGAGAGAGAGAGAGGTGGGGAGAGATAGAGATTATGTACTCGTACATTTTTTTATTCCCATCAACCTGCCTGAGAGCATATCTATTTATCCATCTATCTACTTCTTTCTAATTTCTTTCTTTCTCGTTCTTTTCCCTTCAGCGCCGACCTTGTTATCCTGCTATCTGCTGATCGAATTCCCTCTTATTTAACAGCAAACACAGACGCTGATGCAAACATTAAATCTATTTTTCACCGAGCCCTGCCTATCCTCACATGCTGCTGTGGAGAAGGTCAGTGCAAGATTCTCCCGGGCCAGTCATTCGTGTCGTAATTATTATTATCCGGACAATGGACCACACCCAATCTCTAACCCCAACCATGATTCCCAATACCCTTTCCTTTCCTCTACCTGCAGCATACACTTTCCATTTTTGCCTTTAATAAGGTCAGCGAACGTACCGACTCTAACCAGTGCTTATTAGAATATAATGAATACGTCATGATATTGGGACCCGTTTCTTTTGTTTCATCTGACCGGGTGGTTGGTTTGGGGAAAAAAATTATGATGATAATTATTATCAGGATGATAGTAAAGGGATATTAATGATGATAATAATTGTGGATAGTTGACAAAATGAGGTGGACACAAAGAAAATGATTACAGTGATGACATTGGTGGTGTTTTTTTTTTTATTGTTTATTTTGATTTTATGATATCTTTCTTTTCGTACTTCACTGAATAATTTAAATCTGTTGTATTAAAAATGTATAAGGGATATGGTGGATTAATAAAGTGAATGTTTCAAATATAATAATAATAATAATAATAATAATAATAATAATAATAATAATGTAAATTAAACGCAAAAAGCTCGAAAAGTGTGTAAGTCTAGACACGACTGGGTGTGAAATGTGATCCACTGGGAATCGTGCAATAAATTTAAATCGTATATGCAAAACCCAGATTATGTCCTAGAGAATGAGACTCTCTAAGTTCTCAGTAATTTTGACATACAAACAAATCATCTAATCTAGGTCAGACGACTAGACCAAGAGATAGTCATCACAAAAAAGCGAAACTGCCAAATAGTGTTCTTTTTTATCCAGATGGACCGCAGAGTAAATATAAAAGAGAGTAAAAAAAGAGATAAATACCAAGACCTTGCCAAAGAACTAAAAAACCAATGGAACATGAAGGTGACGGTGATACCTATTGTAATTGACGAGCTCGGAATGGTCTCTAAAGGAATGGTAAAGGAACTGGAAGATTAAAATTTAAGACGGGTGGACAACATCCAGACTACAGCATAATTATGATCAGCCAGAATACTGAGAAGAATCCTGGAGATTTCATGAGACTCACTGTAACTCAAACTCCAGAATACAACCATCAGATTTTGTTGATGCGGCAGTTGAGGGATTTAAAGATATACAAAACAATTAACAGAAACTAATATCTTCCGTGAAAAACCTGTAACAAAAATAACGACAATCAGAAGAAAAGAGGAATTATGAAGTCGAAAAAATAGAAAAGGAAAGAAAAAGTCCATGTACACTTCGGAAGAAATTGCTTATGAGATATCAAAGACAAGGTTTTACATTGGAAAACTAAAGAGGAAAATCGAATCCCTCTTGATAGCAGACCAAAAAGACCTCATCAGAACCAATTGCGTAAAAGTTTGAAAATTTTAACTCAGGAAATATAAAGTATGTCAAGGCTATGAGAAAAGAGGGAAACAGTGAAAAAATAAAGAGAGAGAGAGGGGGGATTGGATCAGCCAATTATAATAGGTGAAGGAAGAATATGGGCAAAGGAAACAAACATGAGCAGGAACAACTAGGTGAAATCCGCTAGAAACTATGCAAACAGTAGAATTCTGACTTTACAGCCAAATGGTCTATAAACATTGGGAAATACGTCCTGAAAAATAAAATCCATGAAATTCTTTATGATTTTATGATTTAAATGAATCAGAATGTATACTGTCGAGAAAACCAGACCTTTTTTAGTTCAAAAGAAGAAAAGAACCGGAGAAAAATATCCCGTTCGATCACTGAATTAAAATAACGAAAATTAAAATGAAGGATAAATACCAACAGTTTTGCAGTGTGCCGAAAAAGTCATGAAGGTAACAATGACAGTGCAGTTAAAACAAACCCAAACGGCCTGCATATGAAGTAGAAGAGATTTGGTGATCTGGGAAAGGATTGAAACTGTTCAAAGCATCATACCACTGACATTAGCCAGAATACTGAGAAGAATTCTGGAGAACTGAAAGGAATTGCCATCAGTTTTGTTGCACATACATACATACATACATACAAATTTACATACATTATTTCTGCCGATATGTCGTACGTACTTTCTTCAAATTATTAATTATCATTAATGTTAAACTCCAAATTTTGCAGTTTTTTCTCGTCCAATGTAAGAGGGATGAGATTTTAAAACAAATTTTACAAAGTAAAACGAAGGAAAAATTCATCTGAATAAGAGAGAAAAGAAAAGGAAAAGTGTCAAAGTAAGAATTTATTTATCTGAAAAGTAAGACTAACAAGAGAAAATAAATTCCAAATGCTTTTCTCTGAAGCGACAGTGAATATCAGAGGGAGGAATCTGAAATTTATTCCTCCCCGGAAAAAAATAATAAAAGAAACTTAACAATTGTTGCAAACGACAAGAAATCAAGGCAATATTCTCGAATTGATGGATTATGTTATCCCCAATATATATATATATATATATATAGAGAGAGAGAGAGAGAGAGTGTGTGTGTGTGTGTGTGTGTGTGTGTGTGTGTGTGTGTGTGTGTGTGTGTGTGTGTGTGTGATTTACAGTTTCGTTGTATCACAACTCTTTAGTTTAGTAAGACACGCGAGATTCTCTAGATCCACGACCTCACAAATATTGACCATCCGTAGAATCCTTGAAGGCTTACGGGCAAAAAACCTACAGGTGACATAATTTTTTGTCGACTTTACCAAGGCCTTCAATTCTATTCACAGAGGGAAGATGGAACAAATCCTACTGGCATACGGCCGGCCAAAAGAAACCGCAGCAGCAATAATGATTCTCTACAGAAACACCAAAGTAAAATTACGTTCACCAGATGGAGACACAGAATACTTCGACATTGTAGCAGGAGTACTACAAGGGGACACACTAGCCCCATACCTCTTTAACATATGTCTAGACTACGTGTTTAGAAGGTCGATCGATAAAATCAGAGAGAACGGCCTCGAGCCGACAAAGAAGCAGAAGATATCCCGCAAAAAACAATTACCGACGCCGACTACGCCGATGGCATAGCTTTACTAGCAAATACACCCAACCAAGCTGAAACACTACTGCATAGTTCGGAACGAGCCGCCGCAGGCATTGGCCACCATGTCAATGCATACAAAACTGAATATATGTGCTTTAATCAAGCAGGCGACATTTCCACACAAGACGGAACCTCACTGAAACTGGTAGACAAATTCACCTACCTAGGAAGCAGTGTTTCATCAACCGAAAAAGACATCGACACGCAGCTAACAAAGACATGGACAGCTATCGATAAGCTATCGGTCATATGGAAATCAGACCTGACCGATAAAATGAAACGCAGTTTCTTCCAAGCAGCGGTCGTGTCGATACTGCTGTATGGATGCACCACTTGGACGCTAACAAAACGGCTCGAAAAGAAGCTAGACGGCAACTACACAAGGATGTTGCGAGCAATATTAAACAAATCCTAGCGGCAACACCCCACAAGACACCAACTATATGGCCACTTGCCTCCCATCACAAAGATTATTCAAGTTAGACGAAGCAGGCACGCAGGACACCGCTGGAGGAGCAGAGACGAGCTCATAAGTGATGTACTCCTATGGACCCCCACTTATGGCCGCGCAAAAGCAGGACGACCAGCTCGAGCATACATACAGCAGCTATGTGAAGATACGGGATGTACTCCAGAAGACCTGCCGGAGGCGATGAACGATTGGTAAAAGTGGCGAGAGAGGGTCAGGGATATCCGTGCGGGCGGCACGACAATGATCATGATGATGATATTTATATATGTATATATATATAAGCTAAAAGGTTCATGTGATGACTTCATATCTCTTCTTGATTTTTGACGAATGAGATCTAAGCACTGCAATACTAATAAAAAAAAGTGAGTGGATAATTTTGGAAATAAAAAAAATTGGTCAAATTCTATGAGAGTATCTAGATTGGCCAAGCAATCTTTTAGGCGCCTCTCGTAAAATTATAGTTCGACTTCACCACTAAAACATTTTTATCCGTAAAACCTTTACAGTATTCGATGCATGAAAGCAAAAAGAACTGCGGAGCAGTATCACAATATTTTTCAAGTATAAAATAGGATATATATATATATATATATATATATATATATATATATATATATATATATATAACCGTTGTGAGATTTTCAACCGTCTTTCATCTCCTTCTCGACTTTAGACTATCTACTTTTATTTTTATGATCTTAGTCATTTTTAATGCAAACATTTCGTTTTTTTTTCATTTTAAATTAATTTCCCCTTACCTGGAGTTTTATATTTGATTTAATCTGTTCCTCGCTGTTGTAGGACTAACTGGAGTGAAGTGGTGTATAAACAACCTGAAATGAAAAGATGGATGAAATCTTCGTGAAGATTTATAAGATTGATAGACAGTTTGATAGAACTCATTTGAGATAGATAGATAGATAGATAGATAGATCAGTTTAATTACAGTATCATAGTAAAAATATAATTAGATGTAAAGATATGTGCAAGAATATGAGGATATATTTTATTTATAATAAAGAGTTCTAATGAAGTATATCATAGATCGGTTGTATAGGATGATAATCTTTCAAAAGTTTCTGCCGTCCGGAGATTTAATCGATATCACTTCGATCATAGACAATTCCAGACAGATTAATTGTTTGATTGATTGACTTTTTATCCAAATGCTATTTCTGTGTTGCTATAGTGATGACCGTCTTCTCCCTAATAGCCGAAGGTCATACGGTAATCTGCTCAGGTAATGGCCTAGAGTGACCACTGGAAAGCGCGAACACCCATAGGGATTGGGTCGGGAGATTAAGATAAATCAAGGAAGTGTAGAAGATGCTGGACACGAGTGATAAATGGGTCCAGGCACTGAATATGCTTCAACTATTGTTGCAACTGTTGACCATGATAATAGCTTGCTGATGATGTGAACAAGAAAGAGAAAAATAATGGAAGAGTGGGAGATTGACGAAGGTAGGGATGATGGTGATGGGAAGATCTGTGGATGCTGAGGGTTAAGGTAATATCGATGATAATGATCTAATATAATGACGTCTGGAATACGAAGATAATGACAAGGAGACACAGTAATGTAGGTGATTCCCATTTTTCTACATCTTTGTTTTTACCCTTTGGGGATAACAAGACTCTATTTTTGTCCAAGTCTCATTTTATGCCATTTTATTTGTTTCCTCCTTTTACAATTCCATTCTTTGTTGTCTCTAATCTATTTCATTTAGAATTTTCTTCCTTTTTTCTCTCAGATTGATTTTTTAAAAAAATTTCTTGCTCTTCAAGAAATTTAGTCGTTGCATCTCATAAAATATTACATATGTTTCCAATATATAAGATCAATTGATTTTTTTTCTTTTTAGATATTTATATTTAATAGTATTTGTCTGCTACAAGGTCATTTGATAAGAATTGGTAGAATATTGTGTTGCACCAATTTTCTTGAAAAGAAACAGCAAGCTCACTAGTTTAACTGACACTGAATGGATATATAAAAAGATTTTAGCAATGTTGAACTTCCCAGTTGTCAGTTCTTTCTTCCCGTTTCTTTTAACATGCAAATAAAATGCGGCAAATGATGGAACCAATGCACTACGCATGTGTTTCTTAATTTTACCTTGAAAAACTAATTAAATGAATCAATTGCTATAATAAAAAATTGAAATTACAATTTTGTCATCAGCAATATTCACTGCGACAAAAAAAAATTCTCCATTCAGTCTATCTAAGATTATGCTCCCCTTGCAATAAACAAGAAGAAAATTAAATGTGCTACATGCCTTCTTTTCCATTCATTTGAAACAAACATATATTAATAACAAACGTTTCCTATATATATATATATATATATATATATATATATATATATATATATATATATAAGTGTGTTTTCTTCCCCTCGACTATTTTCCGAGGTTCGTGAATTACAACACGTGAAACTTGAACATTAACCAATTGTAATTTATTTTTGGTTTTAAACCAGGTTACCTTCGTCTTATGAATCGTAGTGCATTTTTTAACATACCTACTAGCCTGATGAATTTAAAATTGCAGTGAATTATTGTTATTTAATTAAAGATAGTCATTGCTTTGTTTGTTTATTTTGGGTTCTTTGTAACATATCACTAGCAGCAGAATTTTGCCATGCTCCACTATTGACGATAATTAATTCATTTACTCCGAGGAAACCGTCATGACTGCAAAGCATTATATTTATAAATTGCTTGTTGTAAAATAAAATTATAATTTTAATTATACATATGTGATGGGGAAACTTTTTCGCCACAATATGCAGCGAATAAGAACAAGATTCACACGTATGGCTTCAGTAAAATGATAAAAGCCACACCACCTGAATGTTTTGATAGAGTTTGAAAAAGATCTGATAAACCATATTAATAAGATTAAATTTAAGAAAAGCCGAAATGCGTTCAAACAGTGACTATTCAAATATATCAACATAATTAGGCATTCGACAAAATATTTATGAAAGCTGCAGATTTTATTGTGTAAAGTTGAAATTTTACTGCAAATTGATAAAAAAAAATGCAATTATCAAGAACTACATAATCTCCGAAAAGATCATTTAAAAAAAAGTTAAAAGCCAGAATTATTGTTAGTCTATTAAAAATTAATAATGCGATTAAAAGTCGAAATTCGAATAAGTAGTTTTATTGCTTAAAAGCCAAAGTGTAAAACTTAAAACTGTCTAAAATTGTCTTCAATCTGCTTTACTCAATCAAAAACCAGACAAGCAGATTAAGTAAAATAATGATATATAATTAAGGAATTTTTTTTTTTTTAATTTTAATCATTTTTCATAAATTATATTTTATCATTCATTTTGGTCGGGCTTTGAACTATTCGGGTTAAGAGTTCAGGTGCATAACATTGGGTTCAGTTTACGCTCATGTACAAAGGATAAGACAATCACCATTGTCATAACAAACCCTGGCAGGAAATGAGGATGGAGTGTGGATGACGTCATGCCCAGAAGAGATGGGTTAAGAATTTGGAAGATTTTGAAAAAGATTCACTTGAGGTCCGACCATGATGTTGAGAAGTTGAGGTCCGATTATGGTGTTGAGAAGTTGAGGTCCGACCATGGTGTTGAGAAATTGAAGTCCGACCATGGTGTTAAGAAGTTGGTGTCCGACCATGGAGTTGAGAAGCTGAGGTCCGACCAAGCAGTTGAGGATTTGAGATTGGACCATGCAGGCAGACAATTGAGTTTCTGCCATTGGGGCAGAGAATTGAGTTCTCTGCCATTGAGTTGAGTTTTCTACCGTTGCAGCAGCGGATAAGTTTTCCGGGTCCCGACCAGCGAAGATGAATTGAGATCTAAAACACCACGAGATATGTCGAAAGTTGTGGGTGTTGTTAGCATAGAATGATACGAAAGACTTTTAAGAATTGGGTCTCTCTCCTCGTGTCGAAGAACTGAAATCTAGAAGTTAATAAACGGCTCGTATCTGAACAACGGAGAGTCTGCCAGCAAATGTGTTTGTACCGTTGGATTAATATCATTATTATTATGGTTGTGAGTATACAACAATAATTCCGCGTGATATTTGCAAGAATCTGTAATAAATACATTGAACGAATCACAAGAATAAAACAAGAGTTACTATTTGTTGATTCAAATTGAAGAGGAGAAAAGTTATTGAGTCTTCGTCCAGTTTGATAGTTGAAAAATCTGCTTTTCTATCAGTAAAGACCAGATGGATAAGGTGATATATCTGGCAGTATGACAATGCAGTATATCTGGCTGTTGGAAAAAGATGTAAATCAGGCTGTTGGACAATGCAGTATATCTGACTGTTGGAAAAAAGTTGTATAGCAGGCCATTGGGAAAAATCGGTATATCTGGCTGTTGGAAAAAAAGTTGTATAGCTGGCTGTTGGACAATGAGGTATATATGGCAGTCGGAAAAAAGCGGTATATCAGGCTGTTGGGTGATGCGGTATATATAGCCATTGAAAAAAGCGGTATATCAGACTGTTGGAAAAAAAGCGATATTTATGACTGTGGGTAAAAAAAGCGTTATAGCAGGCTATTGGTCAATGCTGTATATCTAACTTTTGAAAAAAAGCAGTATCGCAGGCTGTTGGACAATGTAGTATATCTGGCTGATGAACAATGCATTATATATGGCTGATGGAAAAAAGACGTATATCAGGCTGTTGGACAATGCGGTATATATGACTGTTGGACAAAGCGTTATATTAGGCAGTTGGACAATGCAATATATCAGGCAGTTGGACAATGCAGTATTTCTGACAGTTGGACAATGCAGTATATCTGACTGTTGGACAATGTAGTATTTCTGGCTGTTGTCCAACAGCTAGAAATAGTAAGTAATTTTTTTTCTAGACCTATTACGGGTCTTTTGAACTGATGAGTAACATGAAGAAGGTAAACGTTAAACTTGATAGACGGGTCAAAAATTATTACAGAAAGGCCAATAAAAGGCCAAATAAACAGCAGCTCAGACTATCCCCGATTATAATTAAACATCTCCACAAAGCAATATCTATCCGGCAAAGAATTCTGAAATTTTCTATAAATCTAAGAAATATTACGTGACACCATCCAAAACCCGCGACCTTTAATCCAGTGTACTATGTAACAACTGTGGGAATAACAAGAAACATGACTGGATCAGAAAGCTCATATGGTTCAACCCAGCAAACAGCAAATGAATGATAAATAATGTGGTCGATTTTTTATTAAAATATTTGATATAAACTCCATTAAATTTAACCCTTTAATTAAACTGTTTAACAAAAGCAACACGAAGCTGATTTTAGGACATAGGGATGGAATTTGGCCAAGAAAAATAAATTATGCTTTTAATGAAAAGTGGAAAGCGACACATTACGGAAGATATGAACCTATGAAATCAAGAAGAGAAAAAGAAAATTACAAATGCATGGGAATATTGGAAGCGGACGACATCAAACAATTAGAAATGAAAGAAAAATATGGTTTATAATAACTGTTACTTAGATTGAGAGTACATCTAAAAAATGAACTATTTTCAAGTTAGTGCTAATATTTATCTTTAATCCCATATACCTAAAGGCTCTAATTACATTCCTTGTATTATTGATGCTAAGGTTCCATTGATATTTACAATATTTAATCCATCATCTATAAAGTCCAATATTCCTTAAATCTAAAAAAAAAACAGCCTTTGGTGTCTAAAACGTATAATGCTATTAAGTCTGTAATTTGAGCCGAGTCAAATGAACCCATTTTAACGTCAATATGACAAGCAGTTTTCTTTTCCCAATTAGTGTTATTGTCAACTAGTACTGATATTCTACATGCTAATATAGTATCTAATTCCTCCTTAGTAAATCGGTAAAATTCCTAGCTAAATTGATGCTTTGTAACAATAATTCTTTCGTTATGGAAGGGTAAAAATCTATAATGTTAAATGTATAAATGTAGTTTTATGCTTATGCTTGATATTCTTAAACAATCAATAGTATCAAATGAATTCTTCAACAGAATATACTTCGAATTATTTAAGATGTAAGAAACCATTCTCTGCAATATATTTATAAGTACTAAATCTAGCTCCGTCTTTATAGGATTTATTAATCTAGCCTATTTATTATTTTCAAAGTCCTGTTTATGATCCTTCAAAATGATATAAGCATCTTTTCTATTTAGTTCACCTAATTTAGTTTTTAATATTAAGTTTACTTATGAAAAGATATGTATCTTTATTTATTTGATCAATGATATTATCTTGGTCTTATTTATATTTCTCTGTTATTTTATCGTGAAATATTTTCTTATATTGTGGTGGATCAATTTTATATTGGTTTCTGGATGTATCTTAAATTTTTACGATATTTTGAATGACAAAAACGAGGTTTTGTGATTTAATAATTTTTCTTTATATTTTTTAATATGGATGAAACTTAACAGTATCAATAAATGTAGAGTACAAATTTTCTCAATAGATTTTAAGAAAGTCACTTACCAAGAATTACTTGTTCCGGGATTAGTTTTTTTATAAAGTTTTTAATGTTCTTTTGTATGTAAATTAGGTATAATAATATTTTTTAGAATATATATATGAAAAATAATAATAGATTTAATAACTTCAACTTTTATCAATTTATCTTGTTTAATAGATTGATAGAATAAATTATTTTAAATAAAAAAAATAAATACTTTTTTTTCAATTTCCATTCTCGCCAAAAGCAATATATATATATATATATATATATATATATTGTCATTCATAGACAGACCTGTTTCGTTCTATCAGTAATCTTCAATGTGGCGAGACAGGTTTGATTCCCGAAGCTAGGATTGAAACTTGGCTGACTGAAAAGCCAATCCAAGATTTTACAACTCAACCACGAGGAAACCAGCGCAAGCGAAGGAAATTTAAACGTTTATGTATCACATTTGTTTTTGTTTACATATATCCGCTTAACGGCTACCGAGAGCCCAATTCCTTCGAAGAGCCTTGCTTTACGCTTGTGGCAACCATTTCTTCCCTCGCTAGAGAGCTCACAAGGCTCATTAAATAGGTTTCGAGACTTTTGTCGTATGGGTTAGTACACACATGAAACTCTAGTCCTCTTCGAAGTAATCTCCTCCGGCTGCAATGTACTCTTTGTACCGTTCTAACAACTTCTGAAAGGCCCCGTGTAAGACCTCTTGTGTGAGCGTGTCAATGACCTTCGTCACAGCCTCTAAGTCTTTCCTTGAGCTTAGGGAATAAACAAAAGTCACAGGGAGCTAGGTCTGGACAATAGAGAGGGTGAGGAACTGTCTTGATGCCCATCTTGATCAAATAGTATGTGACAAGTATGGAGTTGTGGACTGCTGCATTGTCCTGGTGGAAATGCTACTGACCCGATTTGAAGAGTGCTGGCCTCTTCCGACGGAATCTCTTCCTAAATTCCCTTTAAAACTCAACATAGACAGTCTGTCCAGTGAGAACATAGTATTCCTTCTTGACTGTCAGTCCATAGTATTCCTTGTTGACTGTCTGTCTAGTGGGAACCCAGTGCATGCCAGTGCTGTCAAAAAAAGGGATCATCAAATGTTTGTGGGTGGATTTACTATGTTTGGCCTTCTTGGGTCTGGGAGATCCAGTATGTTTCCACTGAGAACTCTGTCCCTTGGTGTCTGGGTCATAGTTGTAGATCCAGCTTTGATCGCAGGTCACTAGAGCATCAAGAACTGCGGGATCTGAATTGATCAGCTCGACCACCTCCCTGCTGTTATTACAACGTCTTTCTTTCTGATCTTCTCTGAGCACCCTTGGGACAAACTTCGCGCAAATCTTCCGCATCTTCAGTTCCTAGGGAATAATTGTGTGCACAGTTCCCACACTGACATCAAACTGTGCACTAATCGTCTCTATAGACACACGATGGTCCTTATCCATTAAATTCTTTATTTAGCCAATCAACTCGGGTGATCTGACTTCCCTACTCCTCCCACACCTCTCACCATCCCTCACAGACTCCATGCCATCTTGAATCTCTTATGCCACTCGAAAATTGATGCTCGATTCATGCAAGAAGCTCCAAAAGCAGTCTGAAGTATTCCACACGTTTCTGTGGCATTTTTTCCAAGTTTAAAACGGAATTTTATTGCATATCGTTCTTCTAAAGTGTCCTCACGTCCAGATTGCATTTTTGAAATTCACCAGCTGTGACAATCAGGCTTTAGTGGGATGTATTCCAATTGCTGCTGTAGCTGTTCCTTTGAACCTGAAATCATAAAAATTAGTCAGCCATCTCATAAGATATATAGCAATAACTTACTGAATATTCAAAAGCCTACGATAATTTTAAATGCCTGTACAAAAAAAGTCTGGAAGCGTATTGAAGGCACCTCGTATATATATATATATATATATATATATATATATATATATATATATATATATATATATATATATATATATATGTGTGTGTGTGTGTGTGTGTGTGTGTGTGTGTGTGTGTGTGTGTGTGTGTGTGTGTGTGTGTTTGAAAGCATGGTTACCTTCGTAAGAAGTTGACATGGTGATCCAAGTTCAAATCCTTGACGAGGCTATTCGCATTTCTCCAATTACTAATACACCCAGGAAAAGTAAGAATCCAACTATTCTCTTTCTTGTTAAGAGTAAATAGTAAATAAATCTTTATCATGTCAACTGTTTTACGATTAGACGAACTATGAACTCAAATATGATGCATTCTGCTCGTGCTGAGGAGTTGATAAGTGTTTATAAATAAAGATGGCCACCTTAGTCGTGGGTGAGACGGAGGCTCCCTTTTCAGTTGCTACTAACCCAAGGTGTAGGGGAGGGAACTACTTTATTCCCTGGATTGCTCCACGTTACCCTTGATCTTTACCTCATAGCTGGATGTTAAGCAAGGCGGCATCTAGAACCATTTTTTAAGTCTTTGCTATGACTCGACTAAGGATTGAAACCTAGTCTCTCGGACCCAAAGCGAACGCTCAACTCATTAGGTCAATGACCCAGTGAAAAAGCAAAAAAAAAACAAAAAAATCATATATACATATATATATATATATATATATATATATATATATATATGTGTGTGTGTGTGTGTGTGAGTGAGAGAGAGAAAGCGAGAACGAGAGAGCGTGTAACTTTTAACCAAGTACGTTTTTTCCCTTCTCTTGATATTCTGGTTGTCTAGAACTTTGTCCTAATGTTACCTGTTTTTTTCATTCTCTTTTTCTTATCATGGTTGTTCCTATCATCATGCACCTTCCTGTTTTGTTTTAGGTGTTTTTTTTTTTCTTTTTCGTATTTTGTTTTTAGTTTGTTTGATTTTTTGCAATCGTCGTATTGTTCCGTCGAGAGTAAACTACTGTCTCTTTTCCCGTGTGGTTTCATCATTCTTCATCCCTTCTGCAATATCACTATATTCCTATCTGGTCATCATCTGGGGAATATCTCGAATATTCGTCGCCATTTGAGTGGAGTTCCGTCATCGTCAACTCACTTCTAAATAGCAATGACACATAGAATACTCGAAGGAAGTAAAAAGAAATTAGATTGGCTGACAATAAGCCAATGCATCAGAAAACAAAAAGTGGATTCTCTCGCGTCCATTGTCTCTAACTTTATTTAACCCATACCACATTAATCACAGATTTGACAAATCTATGTGAAAATGTTGAGAACCCTTTATTTTACTTCAGGCATAAAAAGTGATGAGGTCATCGAACAGATAATTTTTTAACGAATATTACACAAATGAAAAAAAAATGAGAAAGAATTTAATAATTCATTAATTAGAAAAGAAAACTAGATCATTTTGTATCCAGTTTAAAACAAAGGTTTCTTATATTAAACACATTGACAATTTAGAATGTTATGGTATAGGAAATGTAAAATGTTATCGACAATATCCATTTTCAAATTTACGTAATGATTTTTTTTTTTTTATCCCAGATCAATTTTGATGATGGGAATGCAATTAACATGGTGATTGAAATTTCCTTTCTAAAATCTGGTCAATATATTTAGTGCCAAATATTAGAGTTCATCAAAAGCATTTTTTTTTTGCAGATAGTTTAATAAATTCGTCTAAATCCCTTAGATGTTTATAATTTTATGTCATTTTATTACTAATACAATTTACTTGTACCTGATGTTTCAGATTTTATAATATTGAACAAAATTATTGGGTCCTGGCAATTTGAAAAAATATTATAAAATGGTTTGAAATTGATGAAACTGCTTACAAAATTTGAAAGTGAAAGAAAATGAAACCATATTTGATGAATCTGCGTAAAACTAATTTAGGCCTATTTTTGGTACCTCGTCCCTGGAAATAAACCTTAAATTTGTACGAACATCAATTGCCGATTATAGTACTTTAAAACTTACTCGACAAAGAGTTAGGATGGTCGAATATGCTTGATGTAGACAATTATATGTGTTTCACCATATTGTGTATCTACTCAACCCCTTAGTAACGGGTAGGATGTGGTAGAAGGTCAATGTTTTTAAGAAGATTAAAACTGGTTTGAATTAAGATTTCTAATTCTGCCAGACTGGTCGCCTAAACAAGGCTAAAGAATAAACAGTCTGCTCTATTATTTATTCATAAATGGAGTAAAGATGGAGTAAGAACAGAAAGATTCATGCCTGCTTAATGGCATTACCGTTAAGCAAAATGGAAACAGCTTTTTCCAGGATTTTGAACACGGGGCATCGATTCCTTTTCCTTCGACGACAAACGAAAAGCTAAAAACGTCTTCAAAATAGGAGTACAGTTTTAAATGAAATCTGATGGATTGAAAAAGAAATCTACTGTTTGAAAACTTAAATTTATATGATTCACTCGTAGTCTGGCGCCATGTAAAATGCGGTTTACAACGTTTTAATGCTTAATTACAATATAAATAAAAATCTAATTTCATTATTTGAAAAAGTAAAATGAGCCATTCTTTCCAATATCTCATTACTTGTGTCATGAATTCATTTTTGGCCTGGTGAATCGCATCGTTAAACACGAGTTAGCATATTTATTTCGCGTTCAGTTGATTCGACAAATCTATGATTATCTTTGATTGTTGCTTTTGCTTTGGAATTAATATTTGATCACCTAACTAAGAGCGTTCTTTAGACTGAACATCTTCTTTTTTATGTATTTAATTTTTATCAGAAATACTCAAAATAGAGCAGAATTATGCAATAATATAGATTTTATATAATATAGACAATTTAAGTGTAATGGTATTAATAATCTTTAAGACAGAAAATGAAATAATTTTCTTTCAGTTCATATGTTCGCACTCTCACTGATCATGAAATTCAATGGTAAAATGAAGATAACCCTTTATTTTATTTCAGCCATATAAAAAATCATTCACTCGTCGAACGGATGAAATTTTTATGGCGAGTCTATTTATAAAATGAAAAGAGATTTTAATGCCAATTAAAAAAAGAAATCAAGTAGATTATTATATATCCAATATAAAAATGTTTTCTTATATTAACCTCATTGGCGTCTTTAAGCGTACAATTATGAGAATGTATCCATAATTTAATTCAATATAAATACATTATTCTTGATTAAAGTCATATTTCAGTATATTTAGATTATTACCTAAAATACAGTTAGATATAAAACCGGACCCCAAAATATTTTCTTTTCTAATACGAAAATCTATATTGAGTAGAATTCAAACTAAAACATGAATGTAAATTTAGACATTAATATTAATTTAAGCTGCAGGAGTGTGATAAATGTCTAGGATTGCTGCTTACAATGGCATTGAGGAAAAATGTGATAGAAACTGATCCTATTATCGAATATGTATGTATATTGAGCACAGGCTATTTTATTACTAGTAACCTTGTGTGTGCGAGAGAGAGAGACAGACAGACAGACAGAGAGAGACACAAAGAGTGAGAGAGAGAGAGAGAGATGCAATATTAATAGCATTTGCCAGACTCGGCAAAATTTCAATTGAGAAGAATAAAGTGGAGTGAAGATTGTATTGCACCAATATTACAAGAATGGATGGTATTATCTGATTTGCATTTATATCAACGTTCAAATATCTGAATTTTAGATTAATTCAAATTCACACCACTGATGCCAACAACTACCAAAATAAGCAGGCCTTATCTACACCACACACACACACACACACACACACACACACACACACACACACACAAATATATATAGACAGAGAGAGAGAGAGAGAGAGAAAAAAAAAAACAAAGAAAAAATAAATAGAGAGAGAAAAAGAGTAAAAAATTAGGGGAGATTTCAATGTATGTGTGTATATGTATTTTTCCTTAAGTAATTTTGTGTGTAAGCGTTTACGCATGTTTTACAAATTTTGTAAGAATGACTGATGCAAAATTTTGTAAATAACTATACAAATAACGATTGCGCAATAGACAACAGTTTTACAATGTTTTTTTTTTCTTTTTTAATTATATTTTTACCTTGTTGATTCACGCATCCCAGCGTTTGAACCTCCCTCAACACATATTGTTGGTGACGTAAGTGGAAATCTGTTCGGCCAAAGGATAAAAAAAAATGAACATAAAGAAAACATTATGTTATTTGCTGTCTATTCATACCTAACCACTTATAAAACAGATCTCAAAACCTCGAACCCAAATTCACAACCAGGAAACATCTATTTTCACTTTCAGGGCACGCATTCGGAGACGCGTCCTCGCTATCTCCTCCCGGGAAATGTATATTCGTTCGTGACAGCCAATTCTCTGTCCCTCACCAGTCACCCAGTGACTATCTTCAGGTTTCGGCGAAATCGAAATCCTTGTCGACTCTATGCTGCAGTGCACGTGCAGACAGTGTGAAACCGCGCGGGGAGCCGGAACTGGCGCCAAATTTCCCCGCCACACAGCAATGCCATCAGCAACGTCGCGGGAACCGCTTGATAGAGGAGATCAAGCCATTGAGTATTAGCAAAGGAGAGGGAAGAATACAACAATTGGAGACTCCATGGAACTTCGAACATGCGTATTTACATATGCGTGTTTCTCGGGACCTTCAACTTACATTAGTTGTAATCTATTTCTCACTCAACGGAATACAAGTCATTTTATTTATACTTTTATAAATTTAAAATGATTGTCTAACGATTAAATTTCAAGGAATATCTCTGGGGTGTGAATTCTTGAAAGATGGAATAGATTGTATGTTAGATATTGCATAAGTACATGCAAGTTGATATGTGATAACTATTATGTTCTGAACTCAAAAGCTGTTAATAATCATCGCTAATTGTGTAACTTTTGCAAGCATTGTCTTACATGCTGTGTAATTAACGAGTTATTAGGGTGGTCTGCTTCTTTTTCCCAACGATGAACAAATAATATCATTATTTATCAGAACTTCTTGGAAAAACAAATAATTTTCTTACTGTAGCCGCTTTAACAGGATATAGGTAAAAGATAAGCAACAGCTTAGAGGCTCATAATCTGCTGGAGAACTCAAGTTTCCAGATTGGGGTTTATGCCTATTTTTAAGTAATGAAAAAAAAAAACAGAAACGTAATCATAGAAAAAAATGATTGATTTATAAGCCAATGAAATGTAGGAGCAAAAATTAATACCAGCACATTTACATTTCTCTTGCAGAACCCAATTAAAGATAACTATCCTGTTTTCAGGGGAACCCCATAAATGAAGCGTTGTGCCAAAACTAAGCAAAGAAAGTAGCCTGTAAAAATATAGCGCGCGCCATTATACCGTTTAGGGCAAAACTGATTCGAGTATAGTTGTCTAATCTGATTTGGCTCCATTGATCCTCCATTTAACTAAAATCCTCTCTCTTCTTTATAAGGTTCGTTTCTTTACATATATATATATATATATATATATATATATATATATATATATATATATATATAGTGCAGTTAGAAGGGAGAGTCTAAGACCACATTAGTAGAGGGAGTTGACATGTGTTTAAGAAGTAAACGAAAGCTATATGAAGATAATCATTTAGTTTATAAGCTTACATTATTCAGAAGATTCCACCAACAATAAAAAAACATCTAGCATATGTTAAAATTGGAATGGGTCGATATACAGGAACACCCTGTTTCTAAAACTTTATTGTTTTGACCCCTTTACTCTCGACTGAATATTTAAAACTTATATATGTTTTTCTTTCGTTCTCTCTTTTTTTTTTCTCCATACACATACAGACTGTAATCCATATTTGGTGTTTTTAAACCTCAAGTTAAACATGTACGGCCATCGACGAGACGGAGATTATAATGGTATTCCCCGGCGAATTTATAATGACAATTTAACCAGGTTTGAGTTTCCATCTAATAGCTCTGTATACGCACTGTATGTGAATTTTGTTATATAAACCTGGCTGGAAAAAGATATTTAACAATAGCCATACATCGAGCACTCACATAGATTTATATGATATTCCTCATATATTCTATACGCTAATAATCCACAGCCACTGTCTTCGGACGCTGAGTATATATATATATATATATATATATGTTAAAATGAGTTGGTCCACGAAAGGATTTGTATTTTTGAGGATTTATTCATTTTTTTACTCCTTGCATATGCCTGTGTTTCCAGCTTGGTCCTTTCGTCCTTTCGCAATTATCAATGCCGATTGCCGTACAATCGGCCTTGATAATTGCGTATTCAAAGTGACTTAAAATCACTCGTGTTTGCAGTTTGAATGGTTTTCAGTTGGTTATGTTTTTTTTATGAAGGTCACTTCTTTTTTCTTAGAGAGTGTTTCTCTTAGCCTACTTTACCCCTCATTTACTTTTCATATTTTATACTTTGAGTGTGTGTGAGTGGGGGGTTTGGTGTGGTTTCGAATTTCACTTATAGTTATTTTTTCACTGTTTATGTGTGAATGGGTCTCATGGAATTTGTGTGTGTGCGTATATATATATATATATATATATATATATATATATTTGCTTATATTTGTGTGTGTATAATTTATGCTTTATTCAATTTTGGTTTAAATTTATTTAGAGATTTATTTTCCTTTATTTGAAGAAGCGTGTAGTCATTCGTTTGATATATAGGCATTATTTCAAATTTACCTCAAATACATTGGTATCGGTGTTTCGGTCCATTTAATTTTCTGTTCTCTTCTATTTTGATCTTACTCCTGTGAAGTAATGACCTTGTATTAAGAGCCTGTTTTGACCCTATATATATTTCTTTGCATTTGCTACATTTAATTATATAGACTACGTCTTTTGAACTGCAGCTTCAGTTTTGATTTATTTTGAATTTTTTGTTTCCGGGTTTTTAAAGGTATAGGATTTTGCTTCTATAGTTATATCACATATTTTGCATCGTTTATTATTGCATTTGGTAAACCCTTGATTTTTGTTTTCCCCGAATGTAGAAGAGGTGAGTATTTTTAAAGATTTTTGGGTTTAGTATTTCTTTGATTTTATCTTTGTTTTTAAGTTCTTGGATTTTTTTATTTTTATTTCTGTGAATATTTCTGGGTTGTTTTTGTTGTAGGTTGAAATGTATGTTAGGGGTTTCCTGTTGTGTTTTTTCGGTTTCCTTAATTCTCTTTGAGATATTATTTCTGCTAATTCCAATCCCTTTTTTATTAGTGTTGTTGGGTATCCTTTCTGGTTTAGGGTTGTTGGAAGATCTTTAAGGCGAGGTTTTGTAAGGTTTTTATCCGTGATTATTGTGTGTATTTGACGTGCTAAAAGATCTGAAGAAGTCCTGTTAGTTTTTTTTTCGTGTTTTTGGAAATTTCAAAAATGCGTAATAGGATGGAAATAAATTTATAATCCTATGTGACCGGTTTTGTTGTTTTTCTTAAAGAGTATATATATATATATATATATATATATATATTAAATAATACCCCTTATGATAAGAAAAAAACCGGCAAGTGATTTGAAGATGAAAATATACAACGAATCACTGTCAAGGGGAAAACATTTATGATGGAAAAAAAAAGAAAAGGCCAACCTTGTCATACCAATTAAAAAAAATCAAAAGACATGCAATTGGTTGGTCAAAAGAAAAAAAACACCGTTAGGGCAGCTAAGCTACAATGCAAAAAGTGCTCAATACTAAGTACAGCAAAATAGTAACGATAAATACTTAGTGAGTCATGAACTAACTTAATATAGTTTCGCCTAAGCGGCTCATCAGGGTACCTAATCCCGATATATATATATATATATATATATATATATATAGTCATCCACAGACAGACTGTTTCGTTCTTTTAGAACTCTTCAGTGTGGCTAGGCACGCAGGACGCTCGAAGCCGGAATCGAAACCGTGTTTGTGTCTGTGGGTGGATGTGTGCATTCGCGCTGTGTATGTGTGTGATTTTGAGTAAAAATGATAGACAAATATGTCTTTTTTTATTTCTTTAACTTTTCTAGTTTACATACATGGGATCGGATATTTAGATTCTATTGATGTAATTATTGTCCACATGTTTTTGATCAAACTATTTTGATGATATGTCTATTTTTTGGTAAAACCCAGGGAAAACTTATGGATTACAACAGACCTTGACATTAAGAATTTATCTTAACTTGAATATTTTTAAACTAAAAAAATCATTAACTTTGGATTCTCTTAAAGTGGAACAGAGATATGAAATAATGGATCAACATAGATGTCAACACACATGAAACTTTCATTGGTCCAATTAGCTTGAAATAATTTTTTTTTCAATTTTTTCGAATCTACCTTTTTTATTTATTCGTTGGTTTTATATGTTTCATTTTCTGTCCGTTTCACATTCAGAATATCTTTTACTATCTATTTTATTTTTTTTTTTTTAATTTTATTTCTAATTTTATTTTTTTACCGAATTAAAACGATTTAATAAATTCTCCATCTATTTCCTTCGCTCAATCTTCATTGCTTGTAATTATTTTTTCGTAATTTCAACTATTTTCCTTTCCATTTTTCCATCTATTAATTAAATTTTACTCTTTAAGACAATCTTCAGTTTGGTCAATTGTTTCTTTTTTCAAGCATTATATATATATATATATATATATATATATATATATATATTGTCCTTACATTGATTTGGATGGAATTCAAGAAAAATATTTTTGTAAAGAAAATCATGACGCCTCCAAGATTATTTACTGCGTACTTCTTGCTCGTTTTTATACCTGATTTATTGTTCCTTAAATACAAATCAAGAAAGAAAGATAGAAAGAAAGAAATAGAATTTTACTCGGGAAAATCAACTCGCATTGGCTTTGTCTTTAATCGAAGGAACATGACTCATCACTTCCGTTGGAAAGGTCACTGTGAATTTGAATTATTTAAAAAAAATGAAAAAATTAGGAATATGAACATAACCTCATGTTCCTTGGCGAAGATAAAATTTAAATCTTTAAATAGCTGAACGAAAGTAAATAGTTTAAATTAAATTGAAGATACATTTTGACGAAGAAAATACTTAAAAAACGTAAAATACAGATATGTCTTGTTTTAAAAGTACACTTATATTAAGACTCACATAAAGAAATTATGATAATCCTTCTCTCTCTCTCCTTCTCTCTGTCTCTCTCTCTCTCTATATATATATATATATATATATGTGTGTGTGTGTGTGTGTGTGTGTCATTTTATATGGAAAGTGTTTGTTTAACATATCGGATAAAGTGCTGAACTGTTGTCTCGAACTAAACGAATTTAGACTCCACTCACATTATAACGTTCACTTTCAGATTAATGCCCCTTGGCAAATATATGAAACCCTTTATCGCATAAGCTATTGTCTGACGAGTATCATTGCCGTTTTCTACGAGGATGGCATTGGCATTAAACAACCCAGGAAGTTTGATTTGTCATTAAATAAAAACCCAAACCAAACTATATATGTGTGTGCTTGTATGTGACTTAGATTAAAAGTATGTACAGATTGAGTTGATTTGTTTATATATCTAGCAAGTTGCTCGCTTTACTTTTCGCTTCGTCTCGCTCTAGAATGGAGGAAATACACTTTGATTCAATCTCAAACACCAGAAAGCAATAATTATGGCCCTAGGTAAAAGTGTCGGTGAGAAAACCGTTGATTCAGGTTAATACACTCTAGTCCAAGGGCGTAAATAAACCCATCATTTCCATCGGAATTAAGCTCTCATATATATATATATATATATATATATATATACATATATATATATATATATATAAGTATGTTTGTTTGTCTGTTTGTTTGATCGTGCATACGTGCGTGTGCGTTCTTAATGCAGGGGGTAATACTTTTTTTTTCTTGATTGGTTCTAGAATTACTTTACATCTCCATAATTGCTTTTTACACATCGGCCAAATTACAATACTCATTTACAAACTCAAAAAAAAAACACTACATGGACATCACATAAAATAATGGGCAATCTTTGTCCTATCTGATTACTAACCTCAGTGACACTGATCATTCCAATGAAATCCTTCCTTTATATCCAAATCATTCGACAGTGACTTCATAATCCGACATTCAATTCATTTCGCTCAACTGAACCCAAAATTTTGTCTGAGGATTACGGCAATAAACAAAAGAACACACACAAAAAAAAAACGTATACATAAAAACCTCAAAAAAATGCATTCACTCACCCAAAGATAATAAAACACCTCTATGTTGACCATACAAAATCAATTCAAGTCAAAATTTCAACTCTGCTCCTAAATAATTTACTTAATGGGCTGTAGACCTTTCCCTGCTTTTATTACAAATTGTCTTTCCTATTTTAAAACTACATTCTACATGGCTGCTTCTATTTCTCCCAAACCGTACTAAGCACCACATGGCAGCTATTCACTTACTAATAATCAGAAATACACCTTTCACCCTAAATGTTGTGCCCTATAAGAATCATGATATACCAAATGTCAACCTGTTTTCATTCACTGGCCCGAAATACTGGGACATTTTCTCATCAAGCAAACTAGCAATTTCTTGCTTTATGTGCAGATATCTAACATAGCTGATCGTTTTACAAACTCCTATTCATTAAGATATCTGTTTTGATTTCTTCGCAATATATCCAGTTCTAAGCACAATTTTCACCTCTCTTCCTATTGATTCTTTAAACATTCAGTTTCAACGATCCCTCAGAAATCGACACAAGAATGAAGTACCGTATTCTGTCTCCCTATCAAAATATATTCTTCCCTAATTCTTGTGTCTCGACGCAAAATTCCTTTATCAGTGTATGACATTTACCATTTCCCTCTGATCTCTTTCTCAGACTTTGAAATTTTTTTCTGAAAAAGCCGGTATGTTCCCATACCTTTCGAGAATGGAACTATTTACTTTTACCTTTTTCTCATTTTACCTCGTTCCGAAAATCTCACGTGCCTACCCAAAATACGCAACTTCTCCAGCTGCATATTCTCCGCTAAGCTCGCCTGAATCAGCTACCTCACACAAGTCGAATGAATTCAAAATTTTAATCTAAATACACTCCTATTAATTGTTCTTAAGAAATTCAGTTCATAAGATTATATTCACTCAGTGTATTTTCCAATGCGACTAAATACAACAACAAACTCTAATCTTCAATGTTACAAATAGAATGATTTTAAAGCAATTCACTCCATACTATATTTAGAATTCAAATAAAATCTAATATAGCACCCCTATAAAAAATAATTTAAATTGAAATTAAAAAAAATCTAAGATGGAGTCTATTCAAAGGGTTTCTTTCTATTCAAAGTGTATCTCAGCAAAGAAAAATATTTTCAACATGATGCCTCAATAAAAAAAATCTGTTCTACATTTGGATAAAAAAATAAAATTTATCATTCCATTCAAAATGGTGCATATGAAAAACAAAATTATGTATCCGTGCTAAAAATCAAAATCTACTGATTGTCAAACGGAAAACACAAGTGTCAAACTTTTGGGGCAGAGTTAATCTCGGACCCTCCCAACACTAAACACACCCAAAAAGATTTACATTCATGATGACAAAACAACGCTTTTTAAAATCAATAAGCAAAATAACAGTTTTGTGCATTTATCTTTTTTTTTCTATTTTTTCTTCTCTCTTTATTTTAACACACTCTCTATTCCTATTTCTTGCACTCTCTATTTCTTTTCTTTCTTCTTTTATATCAACTTTCAAGTCAGTTGTTGTTCTTATTTGTTGATGAATAATTACAACACGACCACAATTTCTTATGCACATTTTACCTTTTATTCATTGCAGACTTTTATCATAATAACCCGACTTTTATCATTATGAGCCGCTGCCTCAGATTGTTTTCAAGTTCAATTGCTGTCAATCAAGTGATTGACCCCTATTGTATCTTCCTATTTGTTTAACGGCTTAGCACCTAATTTAGATATACATCTTGTAAAAAAATATTTTTCTCATGTAACACAAACACTCACACACAAACATATATATATATATATATATATATTGTGACAAAGAAATATGACACCCTAATACATTCTCTGGTTTATGGGAGAAGGAGTGCAACTCGCTGGCCCAACCGACTATGATAATAAGCAGGATTAGCGGTGGGCATTGCAGAATCCCACTCCCTATTAGCCATGTATGCGTCAGCATAGAAGCAGATCTGCGACCATGATTGGTACTGAGGAAAAAACGCCAAAAAGCCATCACGTGGTGAATTTTCAAACTACAGGAACTAGTTAGTTGGCATTTATTCGTCGGAGGATGGAGACACATAAGCAGTTGCTTTTTTTTCGTTAAAAAATTAAAAACATAATTTGGGATATGGAAGAAACCCAAATTCCAAAGTCATGCCGCGCAGAAATCGCTGAGAGAAAAGAGAAAGCTTATCTTTAGAATGAACCAGTACTTCGAGGTATGGTAAGGCTCGTTAAACGAATACCCAAAGAAAAGACTCGTCCACGAGGAAAGAGACAATAGTTAAGCTTGGTCTTATCAGAAATAAGACGTGAATCCTTCTACCAACGTGTTATGGAAACCCAATAACGAAAGGAAAAAGCGGAGTGAATAAACTCCACAAAATCCCAAGTAAATGAACATACAATTTAAGTATATTCAGATTTATCTAGCTGCATTCATGCTGACGTGAAAAGAGACAAATTACGGGAGGAAAGAATTGCTCTGATAAGATAGAAGAGAAAAGAGGGAATATTTCCCCAATGATAAACTTGAGATTTGGAGCACGAGCTCTACCATTAAACCCCAAAGCCCGGAGGAAAGCGGAACCTGTCTGCCGTTATCGAAGTATATTCTTACCTTACGCTATTTACAGATAAAAAATGGGGACCTCGTCCAGGACACAGATATTTTAATGGAGGCTCTTCCGAGATACAGAAAGACTTCCTCGCTCCTGACTTTTACCTGAATCGTTTTTCTTTGTTCTTTTTTTCTTTTATTCAATAAGATAATACTGTTATTAATCTTGTTAACCCAAGCTGTTAGCTTCTTAACTGTTAGCTCTTAACAGCAGTTCAGAGTCCTTTTTGTTGTGGAAATATTATATTTTTCGAAGATCTTGTATTTGAGGGGGAAAGCTGGCCTGTTGGCTGTGCTGAATTTTAGAAATTCACCTAGAACTCACCTAGTGGCTTTAAAATGTGGTTCAGCTACGGAGTTGGTGATATCTGTAACATAAAATAGAGTCAGGCAAACCCCAGCCCACGTGTGGGCCCTGGTTTAACTGGTGGACTTGGCAGGAACGAACGGCACCCTGCAAGCCCGTGGGGCACTTGGCGTAACAATATATATATATATATATATATATATATATATATATATATATATATATATATATATATATATATTATTCATCTGTTCCCAGATATTTATTCAAAATAATTCATGAAAAGGTATTCCATAAGGAATCATTCATGCAATACATTTTATTCATCCGTCTAAAAACAATATTTTTCTCATTAATAAAAGAGTACCAGGTCAGAAGAAAATGTTTTGAATTTACAGAGCAAAGTTGGACTCCATTCTACAATAAGTCAACTTAAGAAAGTCAGAATATATTTTAAGAAAATTGCTGCTCGAACCCAGTGATAAATATGTGAAATCCTAAAAGCTAAACGTTCATTTCGTGACGAAAAGAATTTTTGCAGCCTTTCCAATAGTTTATTCACGACGATATACAATAAATTATTCATAACATTTGGGGGCGACAAAGCCGACATCAATTTCACACGGAGGAATTTGAAAAAAGAAAATTAAATCAAAGGAATATTCCCATTGTTCTAAAAAATATGTTTAACTAGATTATTATATTTCATAAAAGTGAATATTAATCTCTGTGTCAATCTTCCTCTTGTATACTAAATAGTGGAAAAGGTGGTTATTTATACTATCATGAAGTGTTACTGTGTGGAATCATCAATTCCTCACTAACATTAAGGATAGCAATGATAACAGGATTGTAATAGAATATATAAAACAATACAATTGCATCATTTACAAATGTCTCATTCTAACTGATTCGATCAGAACGTACAAAAGTTGATATTGGTGGATTTTGCAATGCACTGTAAATTAACAGAGGATTGTACTCTATCTTATTGGATATACCGCTTTTAAAATTAATACGGCATTTTCGTAAATAATTTAAAATTCAAAACATCAAAATAAAAAGGAATGAATTGTCTCATAAATATATCTTAATTTTAATACCCTATCCACTACATACGATTGGAGTAAGTAAATTTATTAAGACCTAAACAACTTTTAGTTACTTCATGGTTAGATGTGCAGGATTTATAATAGTTCAATACTTTATTGTATATGCAATTCTCTCTTATTTGCATCTATTATATATATTAGTGTTTGGGGAGAATGTTCTGCTTTATAACAAGCTGTTTGGTTATGAGATATATTGTTTGTTCTTCAAACTGGATATGTACAACTACTTACGTAGCAACTTTGCCAACTTATGACAAATAATTCAGACAATTTTTTAAAAAATGTTTTAATCAGTGATTTAAGTGTCATCTACCGACTTAAAATTCATCTTACTTTTAAAAATACCTGACATATAAGGCATATTCTCCTACCCAGCTACCGCTGTATAATTATTCTGATACTACTTCAGCTTAATAAATGAATTAATTTTGTATACCATAATTACTAGTAAAATATTATCGTCTTGATTAGGTTCAAACTTCTCAACACCTCTCTCTCTCTCTCCCTCTCTCTCATATATATATATATTACTCTCTCTCTTTCTCTTTCTCACACACACATACTCTCACACACAAACACACATACACACCACACACACACACACACACATATATATATAGAAAGCACACACACATACATATATATATACATATATATGTGTGTGTGTGTGTGTGTGTGCGCGTGTGCGTGTGTGTGTGTGTGTGTTTTCTACAGGAAAAGACAGAAAAACATACTCCGAATGAAGAATATGAGAAATTCGCCAACGCCCACATAGAAGCGACAGCAGAATTCATTCCAACTAAACAAAGAACAAAATCTACAGTCCCATGGGCGACATTAGGGGTTAGAGAAAAATGTGAAGATGTGAAGACTGCCTCGAAATGCAATAGAAAGAACCCAACCAATACCAATGCCCTGAAATTTAAAAAGGCTCAAAATGAATTAGCTAACATACACCGAAAAGAACAGACAGAATACATACAAAATCAGATCGATAAGATTAGAAACTCGGTAAAAGATAGACATTCTAGGATAGCATGGAAAACGATAAACGAAGTGAGCAGAAGGAAGACCGCTGCCAAAACTAAACTGAAAGCTACCAGCCAACAAGATCGAATACACCTGTGGAAACAGCATTTCGAGAATTTACTTGGAAACCCTCCGGAAGAAACACATGAACCAATCACAAGAATTATAAGTAAGCAATTGGACAACAAACTAGGACCGTTTACTCAAGAAGAACTCGACTCAGAACTGAGAAAAATTAAAAATAGAAAGGCAGCAAGGCTCGGTGAAATACCCCCAGAAGTGTGGAAGACGAGGAATTTCAACGACATACTGCTGGGACATTGTAATGCCGTATATAATCCAAATCCTATGGATAGATGGATGAAGGAATGCATCTTCCCCTCCCCTAAAAAAGGCGACCTCGGATTAGCCAAGAACTACCGAGGTATAACACTTACGTCCATATCGGCCAAGATATAAAATGCCCTACTATGCAACTGCATAGAAGCCAAAATTGACAACATATTTGGGAAGAACCAAAATGGCTTCCGGAGAAATAGATTCATGACCTCACAAATTTTGACTATCCGTAGAATTCTTGAAGTTGTGGGTGCAAGAAGCCTAGAGGCAACAATATTATTTACTAACTTTACCAAAGCCTTTGACTCCACTCACAGAGGAAAGATTGAGCAAATTCTGCTCTCTTACGATCTACCAAAAGAAACTGTCGCAAACATAATGATGCTCTAAAGAAACACGAAAGTAAAAGTCCGCTCTCCAGATGAAGATATAGACTACTTCGACATTGTAGTAGGTGTACTGCAAGGAGACACATTAGCCCCATACCTCCTTATTATCTGTCTAGACTACGTGCTAAGAACATCTATCGATAAAATCAAAGATAATGGTCTCAAGCTAACAAAAGAAAGAAGCAGAAGGTACCCCACAAAAACAATTACCGACGCCGACTACGCCGATAATATAGAACTTCTGTCAAATGTACCCACCCAAGCAGAAACCCTGCTACATAGTCTTGAACGAGCCGCTTCCATGTCAATGCACACAAAACAGAATATATATGCTTTAATCGTAGAGGCGACATCTCCACACTAAACGGTAGCACTCAGAAACTAGTTGACAAGTTCACCAACCTAGGGAGCTGTGTATCATCAACCGGTACAGACATCAACACGCGACAAGTAAAGGCATGAACAGCCCTTGATAAGCTATCGGTCATATGGAAGTCATACCTGACCGATAAAAGGAAACGCAGTTTCTTCCAAGCAGCGGTCGTATCGATACTGCTATATGGATGCACTACATGGACGCTAATTAAACGTATGGACAAAAAAGCTTGACGGCAATTACACAAGAATGCAATATTGCACAATTCCTGGAGACAGCACCCCACAAGGCAGATGTACGGCCACCTACCACTCATCACGAAAACCATTAAAATTAGACGAACCAGATATGCGGGACAGTCCTGGAGAAGTAAGGACGAGCTCATAAGTGAAGTACTTCCGTGGACCCCTTCACATGAACGACCAGCTCGAACCTACATACAGCAGCTCTGTGCCGATACGGGGTTTACCCCTGAAGACCCGCCGGAAACAATGGACGGTATGGAGGGTGGTGAGAGATGGTCAGGGATATCCGTGCTGATGGCCTGACATGATGATGATGGTACATTTGAGATGTCTACGAACAGATTTTCACAAGTTTTTATACTTTATTCAAAATGCGGTTTCAGAGCCACATTTGTCCCTTTAAGGCGACGCAGGTAGCACTGAAAGACACATGTGGCGAGTAAAACTGGGAAAGATTTAAACAGGAAATCCCTTACAAATTAGCCGAATGCTTGTTTCAAGATCTAAGTCTTTGCATAAAAGCCGATTTTTATATTATATTACGATATCAATGTTTATCCAAAAGCACAGAAAATATGATATATAAATTAACCAATTTCAATCTTTATATCTCTTGATTTTAGAGAGGGTTACTCATGTATACTTGAGCCCAGTCAATAATTACTCTAACCTTCTGTCTCAGTTGCTGCAAATCGAAAAAGAAAGAAAATAGACTGTCTTCCGATCAACTTCTTCGGATTCAATGAACCCTGTCTTCACTCTCGTGTGCAAAGGAGAAACTCAGGTAATTTGCAAAGTCTTTGCAGAAATTAGACTCATATTATTGAAAAATTCATTCATTTCTCTTTTCTTTTCACCCACTCCGTTTCTTTTTATTTTTTAAAAGAGATAATTGTCTCATGCACAAATGCATTCTATTTATAAGATTTATTTTTATATTTTCTATTTCTTAATGATGACTGTGCATTCACCAATGCATTTTCTCAGATTTTTATTGGTGTTCATATTTTGATTATTGTAATAATTTGTAGTAAAAAAGTGTTCAATTTGCATTTAATGAAGATATAAAATTCACTGCCATATTGACACTTTTATATGAATTTTCTACTTTCTTTGGTCAGTATTTTTTCTCTTTATTCTTCTTGATTTGGTCGTTATTATCAATGTCTATGGCGTTCATTTGCTGATTCCTCTTTTTCAGAATCTCATTATCGTCACAGCATCATCATTGTTAATGAAATTCTTAATTATAATGGATAGAAAAATGAATGTTCTTTTACCGATGTGTATGAAGAAAGGTTACAAACGAGAATGTTTTAAGGAGAATAGGAACTGTTGCTAACAATTAGAAAGAAACCGTTTTTTTTTAACTAATAAGGAATCATGTAAGCTTGGAGAATGTAATTGGCACGGAATTCACCGAAGGCAAGACAAAAAAAAAAAAAGAGAAGAGCACCAACTTATTTGCCAAGTCTGAAATAGATTACTGAGTAACAAGTTCTAAAAGATAAATATGGGTCCACAATAGTGACTGTTGCTGAAAAGAAAAAAGACAGGAAAGAAAGCTGTGGAAATTGTTTACGTCAGAGAGAGAGAGAGAGAGAGAGAGAAGGGATGTCTATAAAAGGTGTATTATTATTTGACACTCTCCTTGTGACGTTCACTGAAGTACGAGTGGCATCGTATATCCTCAGGTCTCTAGGACTCTACTAGATGACTTCAGCATTACTATTGTCTGAAAGCTGTGTGTTTTCCCTAGAATTTCCAGTTTCTTTTGATCCTTTAGTATGTTTTTTGCAATTATTTTTCAGGACTTCACATATGATTGCAATCTATATATTTAGAAACTTTGCCGCGACTGTATAAAACAAAATGTTGACCACCACTTCATAGTCTATAGTAACAGTTTCTGAATATGTAGATCTACAAAGATCTTCAATTTTCATCCAATTAAAGGATTCGTAGAAATAATGTCAGGGACTAAAACTCATCGAAAGAAAATTTTAACTCATTTATGAAATAAGCACAAAAAGAAAACGAAACTGTAATAGAAATAAATGTAAAAATAATACGACATAAGAAAGGAAAAATACCTCAACTTTTGTGTTTGGTATTCATTTTAGGTTTGGCTCTAATGTCCAACTCACCGAAAAAAAAAAACGTGAAAAAGAACTTTAAAATGAACACATCACATTCGTTTGAAATGGATTGTCCTGTGTAATTTTACGAATGAAAAAACTTTTTTGATAATAATAATAATAATTCCAAATTGCCATGATGCCACTTAACCACATACTCAGAAAATGCACAGCCGGATACAAACTTAGTAGATCACAAGAAAAGATCAATCAACTAATGTACATGGAAGACATCAAACTATTTGGAATTTTTTTAAAAAAGAACTGGAAACTCTAATACACGCAGTTAGAATATACAGTCATGATAGAGGAATGGAATTTGGTATTGAAAAATGTGCCATGCTAGAAATGAAAAGTTGCAAACTACATCTGATTGATAAAATGGAACTACCAAGTCAAGACAAGATTAGAACGCTTGCAGAAAACAAAACCTATTTACTTGGGCATCTTGGAAGTTGAGACCATCAAACAAGTGGAGAGGAAAGAACAAATTAAGAAAGAATATGATAGAACTAGAAAGCTACTCGAGACAAAACAATCCAGCAGAAACCTTATCAAAGGAATAAATACCTGGGCTGCATCCCTCTTTAGATATTCGGGACCCTTTGTGAAGTGGACCAGAGATGAACTTAAGCAAATTGACCAAAGAACAAGAAAACTAACGATCATGCATCATGCAGTACATCGCCGAGACGACGTTGACAGACTATATGTATCAAGTAAGGAGGAAGGAAGAGTACTTGCCAGCATTGAAGACAGCGTTGACGCATCAATGCAACGACTCCAGGACTACATATAAAAAAAGGAAGGAGGAATGATTACAGCCATCAAAAACGATTCTGACAACACGATGATCAACGGAATGACAATTACTAATAAACACAAATGTGAAGAAAAACAACTCTATGGGCACATTAAACTACTAATAAACAACATCTCGTACGAGAAAACCTTGACATAGCTAAGAGAAGGAAACTTTGAAAGAGAAAAAGAATCTCTCCTAATAGCAGTACAAAACAATGCCATAAAAACCAATCAAAAGAATATATAAGACACAAGAAAATAGCAAATGTAGGTTATGTGGTGATAGAGACGAAACCATCCATCACATGATAAGTAAATGCAGAAATTAGTATAAGACTAGACATGACTGAGAGGCCAAGGTGATCTACTGGGAGATGTGCTGGAAATTTAAATTCAAAGAAAAGGTATATACACAACCTATCATCTGTCCAAGAGTATAACGCACACACAAACTCCTATGGGACTTTGACATATTAAACGGATCACCTAATCTTGGCCAGAAGACCAGACCTTATTGTAATCGACAAAAATAACTTACAAAATTGTGGGCTTTGCTTTCCCAGCTGACCACAGAATAAAAGTGCAAGTGAAAAGAATGATAAGTACCTCGATATTCCTTGGGAATTAAAATATATGTAAAATGAAGGTGACAATTATACCAATTGTGATTGGTGCTTTCGGTACAGTGACGAAAGGATTATTAAAGGGACTGGAGGACTTGGAAGTTGGAGGACGAGTGAAGACCATCCAAACTATAACATTGTTGAGAACGGCTAGAATACTAAGAAGAGTCCTGAAGATTTGAGGAGACTTGCTGTCTCTCAAAATCAAGTGAGAGACCGTCAACTAACGCTGATATGAAAGAGTCTCAATTATTTAATAATAATAATAATAATAATAATAATAAATTGACCAGGTTAGAACAATAATAAAGAATGTCTGGTCTTCTGATCTTGAAATATTAGAAGTACACGAAGAAATATTTAGGGAAACATTTCAACATACCATTGCTATGGTAACCGAGACGCTAAATATAGAAATGCCAGAAACGTCTAACAATAGGCAAACACTAAAGAATCACAACCAAGACACTACACAACCAAACACAGTGAAACAAACATTAACCTAAGAAGAAAAAATGAATGTAGAGAATATGAAGAGAATTATGTCTGAAAAGAAAACAACATTGTCTTCTTTCCGGAACCTTGACTGGAAAACAGTGAAAGCAGAAACTGAAAAAAAAAATGAGTTATTAATAAATATCACAACGAACCATATCACGGAACTAAAGAATCTAATCGATACAGGTGCGAAACTAATCTGTGGGAAACTAGGATTTCCTCTTAAGATCTAGAACAAAATACATAAACTGGGATGGGAAAAAAGATTGAAAACACAGATAAGAAATCTACGACAACAAGCAAAGATGATAAGACAGAAGAAAAATATGAGATGTTGGGGCCTAGAGGAAAGAGCAACACAATTAGAACAAACTATAGAAATTGAAAAGACAAATCAGAAGAAGCTTCTGGCGAAAGAAGGAACATTAAAAAAGGTAGCGAGACTGGAACAAACAATAAAAATAAAACAGGGCCTTCCAAAATGAACAAAAAATATTTCTATCAGCATGTAGAGAAAGAATGTGCGAAGATAGTCCTTTAACCGGATGTAAGGGAGGTAAATAAATTTGGAGCAATTTGCTAACGTAGGAGTCATAACAAAAAAGCTGAATGGATAAACAACTCGGAAAAACCGTTCCAAAGTGTCGAAGAAATACTTCAAACAAATATAAACGTTGATTCACTCAGAAAAACAATAAAAATATTACCTAACTGGAAAGCTTCAGGCCTTGATGGCATACATGGATCCTGGTTTAAAAAGTTTATTTCATTCCATGAGAAACTGGCAAGAGAAATGAAAAGATGCTTAGAAGAAACAGACATGCCTGAATGAATGATCAAAGCTAAAACCACCGTGATTCAGAAAGTCCCCAAAATGAACCGTCCCGAAAAATCTTTCACCCATAATGTACCGACGATGTGGAAAATACTAACAACACAAAATAGGGAGGAGATTTACTATTCGTTAATTGGCAGTGGACTGTTGCCTACGGAACGGAAAGAATTAGCAAAGGAACCAGAGGGACAGGAGAGCTCTTATATATTGATCAACACATCCTAAACGAGAGTAAAACGAGACGGAAAAAAACTGGCTATGGCGTGGATTAACTACAATAAGACTTATGATATGGTCCTCAAAATATTCTAAATATCCTACAAAATCATGAGAACCAGGAATAACTCGAGGGTGGAATTGGCGGCTGGTGGTAAAAGTTTAGCTGATGTGAAAATGCTGTAATGAATATTCCAGGGCGATGTGTAATCATCCTTGTCGTTTGTGGGGGGTGATGATGCCATTCAGTCACATATTCAGGAAATGCCCGGCGGATACAAACTTTATAAAATACAAGAATAGTTCAATCACTTAATGAATATAGACTGCATCGAACTGCTTTTTATAAAAAAAAAGAAGAATTTGAAGCCCTCCTACAGTCAGTGAGAATATGCAGTCAGGACATAGGAATGGGATTTGGCATAGAAAAATGCACCATGCTAATTATAAAAAACAGTAAACGACACATTAGAGAAGGATTAGAACTACCAAGTCAAGACAAAATCAGAACGCTCGGAGAAAAAAAAAACTTATAAATAATTGTGAATATGTGAAGCAGACAACAACAAACAATTATAAATTAAAGAAAAAAATAACAAAAAGTATCTCAGGAGGACGAGAAAGATAATCAAAACCAAATTATATAGCTGAAATCTAATCAAACGTATACACACCATGTCTGTTTCCTTCGTAAGATACTTGGGATTATTTTTGAAGAGGACGAGCGAAGAAGTTGAACAAATGGACGAGGGAACAAGAAAACTAATCACCATGCATAAGGCCTTACACCCCAGAGACGAAACAGACAGACTGTATGTGCCAAGAAAAGAAGGAGGAAGAGGACTTACCAGTATTCAAGATACCGTTGATGTATCGACACAACGACTCAAGGACTACGTACATAAGGCAGAAAACTGATTACAGTGATCAACAACAATACAAACGACACAATCGCCAACAGAACAGAAATATTCAGAAATCAAAAATGGGCAGGAAAACAATTCTATGAACACTTCAAGTGACAGACAAACGAAACCTCACACGACAAAACTTGGACATTGCTAAGAAAGGGAAACCTTAAGCGAGTAACAGAAACTTTTCTGGTCGCAGCTCAAAATCAACACCATAACAAACAATATCGAAGCAAGAATAGATAAGACGCAGCAAAATAGCAAATGTAGCTCTTGTGGTGATAGAGACAAAACGAATAATCACATAATAAGCAAATGCAACAAATTATCACAAAAAGAGTATTAGACGAGACCCGACTGGGTAAGCATAGTGATCTACTAGGAATTTTGCAAGATACGCACAACCCGGAATCTGACTGGAGAAGGAGACGCAGAAACTTCTCTGAGATTTTGAGATAAAAACGGAAGACCACTTTTCGGCCAGATGACCAAAGCTAGAGATACTCAACAACAAAAAAGAGAACCTGCCGAAACGAGAACTTTGTCGTTCCTGCTGATCACAGGATGAAATGGAAAGAAAGGGAAAAGAAAGGTAAGTACCGAGACCTTGCTAGAGAACTGAAAAAATAGGGAACATGAAATGTTGAGCATGATTCTAAATGGTCTATGCACAAAACAGAATCCATTCTAGTGAATGACGCGCATGGATTTTCAAATACGATCGGATCAGCAACTTCCGGCCAGAAGACTGAACCTAGCGTTGATGGCTAAGAAAACAAGAATTTGTCGTCTGTGGGAAATTTGCCGTCCTGGAAGACAAGAAAAGGAAAAGAAAAGAAAGCGAAACGACTGACATACTCTTGAAACTTCTCAGAAAACTAAAAAAAGTATGAAACATATGAATAACAGTGATAACAATTATTATAGGTGAGCATGCAATTGTTCTCAAAGTTTTGGAAATAAAACTAGAGGAACTGGAAATCAGTGGAAGAACCAAAGCGACCCAGACCACTTCATTGTAAAGGTTGATTAGGATACTGAGTAGGGTCCTGGAGACTTGCGAAAACGCACTGTCACTTAGATACTAATAAAATACAGGCAGAAATCAGTGCTGTGAAAAAACTCGCAAAGGATGAAATATCGGAGCTCAGAATTATGAACCACACAATGAGAACATTGATAACAATGCAGAAGTCGCTTGTTATAGAAATTGTCTGGTCCCATGTATATTTCATGTTTTAGGTCAAATAAAGCATCATGGGGGATTGTCACTGACCCTACCCAATGAAATATCCTGAAGATTCAACTTTAGGCAATTGCAACTTGGAAATGTTTTTTGTGCTCCTGGGAGCCTCATGTGATGGGATTGTTAAAAAGCTTGATTAGCAGAACATAATTAATGAGATTAATTCTTTATAGATATCTCACACCTTTGGCCTTGTGAGAAAACTAATTTAAACTTCATAAATGACTACTAGGTTACATAGTTTCCCAAAGTACGATCTGTGGTTTTGGATTGTTATTTTCTCAAGAGCTTCGTCAGCTTCGTCAACTTCAGTAATCATCAACTAACGAGAAAAGTGGTTTCATGTATTTTGAATATGTACGTGTACACGTTGTGCCCCTATTCGTTGATCCTATTTTACAGCTGAAATCATAGTTGTTTTTAAATGTAGTAAACTTGAAAAAGAAAATAATGCAATCAATATATACTAACCCTGTCTCATACTAGTTCTTATATTTTCATATAAATACCATATAGTAAATATTACAACTATTATGGAGTAAAAGTAGAGATATTTATTTACGGAAGTTCCTGTCTCGTTATCGATTTTGTATCAGATTTATAAAGTCAGGAAAGATCGCTCCTTAACCTTTACACTAATTGATTCGACCAATAAAAGATCCATTTAAATTTACCAACTAGTGAGTTTTATATCGTAAGTGACAGATTCATATAACACTGAGACAACAAGTCTGGCATAGTACAAATCAAAACTCAGGAAGATATGAATGTGTGATGAAACTTTAGTGAATAGGGAAATGACTGTTTCCATATTCGTCACTAGTGAAAAAGCAATGATTTTAGACGCGGAATCAAATCTAACGCGCATTTCACTTTATGGACGAACCTTAGAAAATTTTAATGTGTCCTAAAACTCCCTCTGAGAGTGCCTCCTTCATCAACTTCCGGTCTGCTCATCTAAATTACGAGTTCGAGTTATTCCATCTTTACCTTTCCGAAGAAAATTCCTGAAAGCGATGAAATGAATCCCACGGTGTATCTTGCGAAGACTAAACCCCAGGGTGTTGCGTCTAAATTGACAGGCGGATAATATGGTAATGGACCGGTCAAAATAGAAACTGACAAACAAAATAGGCCCCAAAAGATACAACATTCACATCAGAGAGCTTTACAGATTTTTGAAAAATAAAAGATAAAAGAAACAATGGGTGAACCGTCTAAAAACAACATCCACTAAGAAATTCCCGAATGTAGCAATATTCGTTTTTGTAACTCGTCAATTTTCATGCACTTTTTTCTCTATTTTAATATAAAGTTTATTTGTTTTGCATGTTTTTGTGCGTGTTAAATATGTTTTTCCAAACTAATTCATAATTATACAAAATAAAAATACAAAATAACTGATGACTTCAAAAGTCAATAATGAGCAAAACAGATTAATAGAATTAACACAAGTACACACACATAAACTCATGTTTGTGTGTTTGTGCGTTTGTGTGAGAAAAAACTCACATTCGTCAGTGTGGTGGGGACACTCAATCCCACCAAGAAGACTTGCCACTTGTAATGGATGTCAAATGCGTCAAGGTTACCCGTGATTTCATTACGCTTTGATGATGATGATGATGATGGTATATATATATATATATATATATATATATATATATATATATATATATATATATATGTATATATATATATATGTCAAAGAATATGAGTTTGCATGTGTGTGTGTGTATGCATGTGTGTGTGTGCTTCTGTGCCCGTGAACGTATAGTAAGACATTTTGTTAACATTGTCTCTCGATGGGTGAAATTAGAAAGTATTTTGGTTTAACTAAGCTCGATTATGGATTTGATGTTATTCTCAAATGACGATGAGAACGTTTTCTTAGCTATTTCATTTATTTCTAAAACATAGATTTAAATTTTCAAAATTAAAAAAAATCATAAATATCTCAGACATTTACATACCGTACCATTTTTCTTCTACGGGCATATACAACACTATACTATTTCTCATTACAAAATTTTATTAGCAATATATATATATATATGGAAATATAAATATATATATTATATTCGACCGGATTTCTCAGTATTTTAGAAAAAAAACAAATAAAGAGCGAGAAAGGACTTTGTATATTTGTTAGGCAAATATATCGAGAGTTGTTTCAAACTGTCCATGCTATGTATTCAGAGTATCTTTAAAAGATAAATATCAATTTATCCACATCCATCTAATATACAAATATTTATCTATATCATAATGATACCATTTTTAAAGGTAATTATGTTAAAATAACACTGCATATAGGGAACATCGTAACAACATTTGTTCCAGTAAAACACAATTAAAAACACTCTGAATTATTGAGTAAAGTAATTTCCAAACTAATTTCCAACTTAATATCAATAATGCTGGACGAGGCTGTTTCCTTTCAAAATTGAGTTGATACCCAAGAGTAAAGTATGCAGTATTTATCCAAGTTTCCTGCAAATCAGATGTGGCATGAAATCATTCTTAGAGCCACACGAAAATTGGGACTCATTCGTTGCCGTCACAAAGATGCTTGACCACTTTGGCTTTCCTGATATTCTTCCTTCAAAATCGATAAATATTAGAGCGGCCTCGGATTCTTCACCTTGTTCTGGCAACCGGTCTAGGAGAAGGAAATCTCTGAATTTAAACCAATTAAACTGCGCTTTAAAATTGGATCACATCCTGCTCTCGCAAAGGGGTTCGTTAATACGTACATAAAATTATAATAAAAATACTTTGAATATTTTGATAACATTAGAAGAGTATATCTTATATCGACATCAAGTTATATACAAAATTATAATTATCAGATTCCTTGCCAATGTTTATTTTATATTTTCCATTTTGTCTTGTCTGATACATGATCAATATTTCCCCATATAAATAAAAACATGTTTGGAGAATTGGATTTGAACGTACATTTTTGTTCAGATCTTATCTCATAATCATCCCAAAATTTAACGCTGAAAGGAATGATATTAACTGGAAAATCCTACTGAGAAATTTTCATTTGTTTTTCATTGATATAAAAAAAAGTCTGATAAATAAAACTAACGTCGATGTGTCTGTAGAAAAATCACTGAGTCACTTCAATAGATTTTTATTTATCTCCATGCAGGACAGGCAAAAACAACAGCACGTGTAGATTTTTCATTATTTTTTTTTCACAAAGGAATAAAATGGAATGTTTTAAAAACATAGAAAACAAAAGACAGACACTCTTAATCTTATAGCTTTTTTCAGAAAACTCTTGAATAAAATATGAAATAATGTCTGAATACATGGCAAGTCGAATGTCACGGAACTTTCTGTGTTAAATCTTACACTTTTCAGAAAAAAAATAGGAGTTTACTGTCTGCTGCTAAAAAAAAGGTTCTATGTTAAAATAATTATTCATGTTTTTTGTATTTGCTCAGAGAAAAAAATCTTATCAGTTTCAAAGTTTTTTTGTTTTTTGTTACTATAAAAATATTCCTTGGTTAAATATATTCAACATTTCCATGAAGGAATTACGTAGGAAGTTGATGATAGGCATGTCTATAGACATATATGCATACATTTAAGGTTTGTATAGATACACTCACATTGGCACACACACACACACACGGGTGCACACGAGTGTGCATATGCGTGTGGGTACGTCCGTACATACGCCTATTTTTGTGTGTCTTACATTTGTTTTGCTTGTACTCAAACAAGGAACAGTAGATTTTCTTACATCTGGAATCCTTATAATACCATCTTCTTTTGCAATTTTACTATCATTAAGTATATTCTGGCAGGAATATATAAGGAAATGGGCTGAGATTCACACTTTTGAAATCGGAATGAAAGAGAACATACACCAGTACACATAACATGCATGCCAACACACAAAAACACACCCACACACACACACACACACACACACATACATGCACACACACACAAGCACACACACACACACACACACACACACACACACATATATATATATATATATATATATATATATATATATATATATATATATATATATATAAGTATTTTGAAGATCCAACATCGCGTTCATTTAAAAGGTTTTACTTTGAAATTAATTAGACTCAAATAATTATTATTTTGCATTGTAATAGTCGGTTCGTTGGTTGTTAGGGTTTTATGGCATATCAATCTTTGTAGGTTATTTAATGCCAAATTCTGTTATTTCATATATTAAAACCAATAATTCTAAACGAATATTTTAGAGATAACATTTAAGACAAGTAAGATCTCATTTGTTTGCATACGATTAACGCATTGCAATAGCCCTCAAATTAATACAATACAATAAATATATATATATATATATATATATATATATATATATATATATATATATATATAATTCATGGAATTTAAACTACGACCCCCTGGGTTTCATGGAGTTTTTTACCAAACAACAATCATCAGGCAGTTAAGAAAATGAATTCCATGAATTCCATGAATTAAATAGATAAATCTAATATATATTTATTTATTGTTATTATATAATAGCTCTATCCTAGATATTGAACGCTCTCCATATTACATTGCATTTGGTTCGACACAAACCCACAAACTGATTTATTGACAACCAACACTGTTATAATATATATATATATATATATATATATATATATATAAATATATATATATATATACATACATATATTATATATATATATATATATATATATATATATATATATATATATTATATATATATATATATATATATATCCCGGGACATGACCAGATTAAAAAACTTTCTGGAAGACCATTCAGTGAGATACAAAGTGGGAACTGAAGTGTAACCTTGTCATTAAATTCTGTCCTTCTTTGAAGTTAATAGATTTCGCCTATTAACTCAAATAAAAGTATTATTTTATTCTAGGAATTGTTTTTTTTTTTCCTTTTTTGTTCGTTTTTACTTTACATCTAAAATTATATATAAAAATATTGAACAATATAGTGGAGAAAGTTTTTAAACATTTCATGTTTTTCTTTTTTCTTTCTTTTTTTTGTCTTTATTTACCAATAAATTTCAACATTTTACAAATTTTAATTTTTACTGTGCTAATTTAGAGAAGCATTTTTCGCCAAAAAGTTTAACGATAAAAGAATCTCTGAATTCACGTGTAGTAATATTCTTTTCTTTTAGGGATTTTCGTTTTTAAAAAATGTAACTCTAAACTCGTGAAAAATTTCAAACATTTTTATAATTTTATTTTTCTAAAGACGTTTTAAAAATATAACAAAGATATAAATTCAAGTTTTTATTGCCTCTTCAATTACAGTGATAAATAAGAATTCCTTAAAATGTGTTTACCCAATGAACCGTTATAAAAAGAAAAAAAATTCAAAATGTTTCATTATTTTCAGTAAAAATTTCGTGTATTAATTCAAAAGAAAATCATTTTTTTATTCAATAAATAGTTTCTTTCTAAAAAAAAAACCCAAAAAAGTCATTGATATTTTTTTAATTGAACCCTTTAAAATGTAATATATTTCTTCTAAGAAATATGAAAAGTATTGGTTTAAAAAAAAACTCTTTCGATTAGCAATGATTTCATTGAATTTTTGCTATTTATTTTTATTTTTTTATGCTATGAATGTGTAACATCAAAGGTAGGTTTAATAAAAAGAAGGCAAGAAAAAAAAAAATTGAATGTAAATACTTTTGAATTTCATATTTTTCTTGATTTTCAATTAAAATAGTATTTAAAAATGATACACCTCGGTTTAAAATATTTTCATGATTTTTCTAGTTCCCTGAAAAATTAAGATTTCTTTTTTACATTTACTACTAAATTTCAAAACAATATTTTTTTAAAAAGCATTAAATGCAAATGTTACCTCTGGGGGGGTGATATTTATGCATGTGGTGGCTTAAGAGGATTTGAAAATTTGCACATACTTTTTCTTAATTACTTATGAAGAATTTGGAAGTGGTACTCAAATCGAGTAATTATAATTTTTAAATTATATGATTTAATCAATACGAGACAAAATCAAAGTTTTGTAATTTTCCTTATCATAAACATATGAAAATACATAGCCGTTTTTGCTACCCAGTGACATCTCCCTACTGAGTTATAAGTCGACACAAACATGCCAAATTTAATAGGACTCCTTTATATATATATATATATATATATATATATATATATATATTCATCACTAAATTTGCTTTTCTGTTTACCAAAATATATTATACAGAAATTTATCATGATATATAAAATCAACGTCTCTGTATTCGAAACCACACATTCAGTGTGCTTGTCAAACACCATAACCCACTACGAAATACACACGAAATGGGATCTAAATTCTACGTTTCGTTTATTTCAATAAACTTTATTTTCAAAAATAATTTGAATGAGTATTATTTCTTGTTGTCATTTTTCGTGTATCACACACATTCCTGTATAAAATGCACCACAACTTCCGGTCACAAAATTCGGGTGATAAGCATCTCTTGTGTATAATACACATTGACTTTTTGGAATTTGTTGCAGCTAAATTTAAACCAAATTTAACATTTGTTTTATTTTTTAGTCGGTACAAACCGGATAAAATGAACATTTACATAATTTATATAATGTTTAAAAATGATTTTTTAAATATAAATTTACAAAGTATTTAGAGCAAAGGAATATGTACATAAGAAAATGTAACAAAATGTAAACGAATATAAGTTTATAATCGAATGACCAAATTGTAAACAAATATGCGTTTCCATAGCTATTTTTGTTTGGTTTCAAGCAAAGGTATTTGTTACACAATAGTTAGTTTAAACCATAGATATAACTTACTTCCGGTCATGCTGTCGGAATATTGTGAGGCACTTGACTGGAAAAAAAACTTTATATTTAGGTCTCATGTATGAACCGAACCCCTAACCTTTGGGCTAAAATATCACGAAAAATAGTGTCCTTTATACACAAATATTACAATAAAGTCGTTGCATTTGAATGAAGAAAAAATAATGATCAGAAGATATTTCTGGCTTGCATATAAAAGCATCATATCTTTCAATGATTATACAAATAGGTGTTATCCGACATATTTAGTAATTAATAAGGACTTGCACATACATCAATATATCATCCTTATCAATATATCAACACCTTTACCATAGGTAACCATCGCCCAGTCGGCTGGGGCTAAAGAATGCAACGATTGCACCTCTACAGAGGGGGTAAGACGCCCTCACCCTACGAGTGACATTGACATGACTGTAAATATTCTGATCGTGAGGATCTATGTCTGGAGCTTTGAAGAATATGGTGTAGCCTTTCGTTGTACATGCGAAACTGTAACATCTGCAATAGGGAGCGAGAGAGAGAGAGAGAGAGAGAGAGAGAGAGAGTGAGAGAGAGAGAGACCCAGAGTGTTTGTACTTATTAGTATTCCAGTTATGGGTCAAATAAAAATATTTAATCGTTCTCTAAATTTGAAAGCATTTAACTATGTACAAACAGATAATTGATGTTAAATTGAATTATTGATATAGCATAACTATCTTAGAATCCTTTTACAGTGTGTAAACAAATGAGTTCTGGTTCGTTTAAAAATGTTATCTACAAAACACTGATTTAGAAATCATATATGCTTAATATATATGAATAAAAAAGACTTAGCATTAAATAACCTACAAGGGTTGATATACTGAAAAGCACAACCAACCAACCAACCAAAATACCAACCTAGGCACTTAGGTGTACAAAAACAGACAGACACAGTTGCTCATACAAACACTCTCATGTACGTAAATATTATGTTTTCGTTATAATATAAATAATATTCCCACAGCAAGATTAAAGAATCAAATATATTTAGGAAGAATATGTTTCGCCCAATTTTCCGCTGGACTGGATCTAGGCGCTTGAGGTCTTCGCTGGTCTCAACCTGAGCATACATTAGCGCGTAACTATGCTGAGAGAATATCATGGCTCTAAACAATCAAAAAACCACCTAATATTTTCATATAGCATTTGTTTATGCACTTCCACACACACACACTCTGTCTCTCTCTGCCTCTCTCTCTCTCTCATATATATATATATATATATATATATATGTGTGTGTGTGTGTGTGTGTGTGTGAGAAAGAGAGAGAAAGAGAGAGAATGGCAGAGATAGAGACAGAGTGTGTAAGTGTTGTCCATGATTTTTTTTTTAAATCAATATTTATTTATGCTAAATCTGATCTCTCTCCTATATGTTAGAAATTATTCAAGCATGCCTTGCGAGTTTGTAAAAATCAAAAATATAAAATAATGAAAAGAATACACCACTTGTGAAGAACGTAGACAACTTCACAGCTACAAACATTCACTTTCTAAGTATATGCGAATTTTATGGAAAACATTGTTCATTTGTTTAGTCGTAAAAAATTCAAGAAAAAAACAATAAAGAAATAAAATTGCAAATAAAAGCGAACGTGAGTAATGTCTATGGAAAAGTTTTCGTCTCCCAAGACACGGCTTCTCTTAGACGGTAACAAGCAATGATAACTTTTTTTTCACTACAAAAAGCTCAAGAAGAAAAATTATCAGAGAAACAAGACGGAACTCCGACGCCTTTCAATGCAAAGAAAAATTTTGCCTCCACACAAATATATAGAGAAAACGCATGCCTCCAAATCCTAACTTATACACGTGTGAGCATTTGTATTATATTTATATATATATATATATATATATATATATATATATATATATATATGTGTGTGTATGTATGTGTGTATGTGTGTGTGTGCGCACGCGCGTACACTGCCTCATGTGTAAAAATATAGAAAAATCGATTATATATATATATTGCTTGATTCGGTTTCATCTCCAAATCGCAGACAATATTGTGTGTCTCATTCTCCATTGTGCATATATTATTGGTGTGTCTGGTCTATTTTTAGCTGTATCCAATGGTCTCAAAAGAGCACATTACCAATTAATTCTTGCCAACAGTTTTACTTCTTTGGGGCCAATTTGCTGCAATCACTTATTATATCACTGATTATCTCATCATCATCAGAGGCGTGGGGAGATGAAAAGTGAGACACATGGCTATAAAAAATCCCTTTCTTTATTAACGATGTTACAACTTCCATTTGGACTGTCCTATAAGAAAGAAAAATGGGGATTTATATTTTCAAAATTATGACGGAAAGTTTTATTCTTTGACAATTCATAGCCCACCCCTAATGTTGAAGTGAGGAATTATTTTAATCAATCATTAAATTTGTCATAACTTGTTTCTCTCCCGGTAACTGACTGACTTCCCAAGTCACACGTGACTGACCGTCTATCATAACTGCCATAAAAGTTCTCTTGATTAACCTTTTGTCGTTCACACAACAGGATACCAGGATAACTGATGGTGTGAGGAAGCCACTACATTCGTCTATATATTTTTTTGTTTTTGTTTTATTATTGTTGTATTTGTAATGACGTTTTGGTAGTGTACTCTCCGGTCTTCTTGTAGTGTAGAATATTTTTGATTGATAGAAACTGCAAAAGCTGGTGCCACACGGTTAGTTGGATTCAGATACAGTATTTAAATTGCAATGAACATCTGCTATCTCCAGTTAAAAATAGTCGACACGACTAGAAAGAGGAAAGATAGTTGACAAAAACATTGTAATTTTTTAAACTTAATCGACTGAAGTAGACCAATTAGCAAAAACTATTTTAATTTCTTTTCTTTCTATTTTCGTTTTCTTGGCTTTTTTCTGTGTAATATTGCTGGCGCTTTCAGATTTTGGTTGTAATTCGTGTGCTTATGTATTGCAGCATTTACACAATCCTCAATATTGGCAAGTTCTTATCTCTCTCCTTTTTTCACATATCGACTCTCAACAGCATCTATCATGTTTAAGATCTTGTACATCGGCATCAGTTTTATTGTTCGGTGGTTTAGCTTTATGAGTTCCTCTCTTGACGAGTCAAGTTCAAGAGTTCATTACCGGGAAAGTATTCTTGATATTTAGAAGTTTCTGCAGCAGAATTTTCCATTAAGTTTTCTTACTTTCTCGGTTTTCCTTTTCTCAATTACTATTTGGTGATGTGTGCATCTCAGATCTTAAATCATTTGTAGTTTCATTTCACTTCCAGTGATTTGATGCTTTTCTCATAGAGATCTTATATTTTCTTTTGCTTCTTTTTTCCCTGATTCATTATCTAAGTTATACATTTCTCATCAGCGAATTATATCCTTATTTCTGATGATTTTAAACTTTTCTATCAATTATCCTGAATTATAGATGCACATGTGGCAGTTTAACAATCTATGTGATTTAGTCAATTTTTATTCTTTGCATTTTCTTTATATAAAGTTTAATTTCAGCTTTGATATAATAGACAGTGAAAGTGACATTGAGTTTCATGAGATAATTGCTCTTTATAATCTTAGATCATTTAGGTTTTGTCTCGGCATTTAATTCCACTCTCAAGTTTTCTGTAGATCTTGAGACAAAGCTTATAATAATCTGGAGGATTTTGAATATTGTTAGATATTGTAGCATCAATGGTTGTAATATGATAATAAGCAAAATATATTTTCTTTGCTTTTAATTCTCTCAATATATTTTGGATTCTGTATAATAGCTCATTCGTGCCTTTAGGACCTTTGCGACATCCTTTCTCTTCTGTAGAATTTTTTTTTTTTTTTCGTTCAACGGTACGTTTAGGATTTCCCACATCATTGAAAGAAATGTTTTTGAAATCTAGTTCTTTTGTGCGCATCCATATTTAGTATCTTTCTGGATCAGGTTCGTTTTCCATTGGGTCGTCTATTGCATAAATGTTATGCCTATTTTGAGCTGTTGTTTTATTCTGTCGGGAATAGGTGTCAATCGATTGAAAAATGAGCCATAAATCTCTTGTGTGTTTCTCTATTTTTTAGATAACTTAATAAACGACTTACTTCAGGAACACATAAATGTATGACACCGATATACCATTATATATATATATATATATATATGTGTGTGTGTGTGTGTGTGTGTGTGTGTGTGTGTGTGTGTGTGTGTGTGTGTGTGTGTGTTTGTTTATTTGTTTAAATAATAAAGACGCATTTTTTCTATATAATTTTATTAAGATTCTTTCAAGTTACCTTATGAATGTCTTTTTTTCAGGTTGGAATAGGGGGATGAATTTATCAAAAGCGTCCCGAGCTCTTTCATCAGGTGTTGGGCTCGAGACAATTTCAGTAAATTCATCCACCAATTCCAACCTGAAACCAAGACACTTATCAGGAAACTTGAAAGGATCTTAATAAAATTATATAGACAAAATGTGTCTTTATTATATGATCAAACATGCTTAAATGAAAGATTGCTGCCCAACCATTGTGTGTGTGCGTGTGTGTGTGTGTGTGTGTGTGTGTTACTGGGTGTATCATTATCGATATGATACATTTCTAGCCTTTTTCAGATGTCATAAAATGAATAAAACTACTGTGATTCTATTAATTTTATTCTATTATTTTAAACTGTGCCTCAACCTCAGTGAAGCTGCTTATAGAATACGGGAACAAAGAAAGAATTAAACAATATCTTGTCATGTTGTTAAAAACTAATTTATGCATTTATCTTGCCATAAAAATCGGGAAAAATTGTGAATGAATGGCAATTAGAAGTCAATTATGGAGTTTCAAAACTCTAACACGAAAATTCTGACAATAACTTTCAGAAACTTCTAGTAGATCTACGATCATCAAAGGATAAAATAATATATATATATATATATATATATATATATATGAGTGTGTATGTGTGTGTGTGTGTGTGTGTGTGTGTGTGTGTGTGTGTGTGTGTGTGTGTGTGTGTAAAGAAGGATAGAAAAATGATAGACTGAGAAATTATTTTCCCCAAATGAAAAATAAATATATATGCTTTGTTGAATAGTTTCTTTTTTAGTTATTTCCAAATTTGCTTTGTCAATATTTTACACGAAAATCTATTGTTTGTTTTTTCTAATTTTATTTTCTTTTTCTTATTTATTTCTCAACTATTATGCTTTTTTCCCTTATTTTCCTTCAACAGTTTTTTGCATTGTCCAATTCAAATATGAAAGGGTTTATTAGACACATGAGAAAAAATATTGCTCTACATTGCCTGAATGAATGCAGTGCCATCAACACATTCTAAAGACAAATGTGGGTCCCTAATTTTTAATGTTATTTCTTCCCCCTTTCTGCCTTACACTTGAATTCACCAATTTACCTTCTGTTTTGGGTCCCACTCTTATTATTTTTCTTAGAATGAACAATGTGAATCTTTTCCTGTTCTTACGTACTAAAACAGCAAGATGACAATGCCATGCCCGAAATTATAATTCTTATCTTATTTTCATCAGATTAGTTATTTTAGACATTCACTCATTGAAATAAAGAAAAAAGCATATATATATATATATATATATATATATATATATATATATATATATATATATATATAGGCGAGGGGCATACGAGAAGTTTCCAGACTTTTTTATGATGAACATTTAAAATTGCCGTAGACTCTTGAAAATTCAGCATGTCATTGCTATCCATTGTAGGAGATGATAGACCAATATTTATGATTTCAGGTTCAAATTAACTGCTACAGTAGGTATTGGAATACACCCTACTAAATGCTGATTGTCACTGCTGGTGAATTTCAAAAAAGCAATCTGGACGTGATGACACTTTAGAAGAATGATTTGCAATAACATTCTGTTTTAAACTTGGAAAAATGCCAGAGAAACGTATGGAATGTTTCAGACTGCTTTTTGACCATCTTGCATGAATCGAACATCAGTTTTTGAGTGGCATAAGAGATTCAAGGAATGTAGGGAGTCTGTAAGGGATGATGAGAGGTGTGGGAGGAGTAAGGAAGTCAATACACCAGAGTTGATTGGTCAAAGGGTTAGAGTTAGGGTTACTATGTTGAGGTTTTAAGGGATTTCAGGAAGAGATTCCTTGGGAAGAGGCCAGCACTCTTTAAATCGGGTCAGTGGCATTTCCACCAGGACAATGCACTCCATCTTGTCACAGACTATTTGACCAAGATGTTTATTCCCTAAGCTCAGAGGCTGTCGTTATGAGACAATTGGGGAGTTGAAAGAGGCCGTGACGAAGGACATTGACATGCTCACACAAGAGGACTTCCATGGGGTTTTCCAGAAGTTGCTGGAACGGTACAATAAGTGCATTGCTGCCAGCAGAGATTACTTCGAAGGAGACTAGAGTTTCGTGTGTGTACTATCAATAAAAGTGCCCATACCAAAAAAGCCTGGTAACTTATCGTATGCACCTCGTATATATATATATATATATATATATATATATAGATATATATATATATATTTATAATTAAAAAGAAAATGTTTATTTATACCTTCTGTACAAACTGACCAGCTTTATTTTCTATGCAGTGTTACTAAATGTCTTCTTTATCCGAATTGGCAGCTCATATCAATTATAAATGATGTGTCCGTGGTGTAATTGTTATCGTCGTAGGAATTGGATACGGTGACACGAGTGCAAATCCTGGACGAGACTGATTGCATTTCACATAGCACTAATACCCTTGGGAAAGGTATGAATCCAATTATTCTCCCTCCAGCTATGGGTAAATAGTAGGACAGACTAGGTTTTTCAGCCTTGGTCAGGCAACTAGTCTAGGAGAAGGAAAACTCTGAATTCAAACCTGTTAAACCCCGCTTAAAAAATTGACCTTGAGTCATAACCTGCCCGAGCGGAGGGGTTGGGTAAATAGGATCAATTATTAATAATGAAAAAATATGATCCGACGGAAACCATCTTTTACGGGTTGTTACTTAACGTACAAATTTTAAGCTTTCATAAATAAAAAGAAAAAAAAAAGAAAAGAAAACTGACATCGTTTAAAACTAAAATAAACATTCCAATTTAATTTTATACTATTAATTTGATTTATCGTTGGACTTTATTTTACAATGGAAATGTTAAATAATTACTGAACATTTATTCATGTCATATATTTAATATGAAAAACACAACAGTAAAAAAAGACAAAAACTAAAGGTAATATTTACAAAAATCACATAATCGTCATTCACTTCAATTGAAATATATATATATATATATATATATATATATATATATATATATATATATATATATATATATATTGCGTGAGTTTATTTACAGAACAATGTTTACTCTGTAAAATAATATCAAAATATGTAGGTAACTTACTTCTTCTGGGGGAAATTAAATTCTTAATGGACATCAGAATCATTTGTAAATAATAGAAAACCAAAATTATGAAAAAAAAAAAACATTGTTGAGAAGAATAACTTGTATTCGGCATATTGGAACGTTAGTTTCGCTGTGTCTACTGTTTATGTCTTCATCTCTTATTTGTCATACACGGATACAAAACGTAATTTTTTAACACACGTAATCCTTTACTAACAACTACCAAATGAAAATATCTCAATGAAATATTTTATCAGTCATGTTAAAGTATTTTTCTTTAAGTTTTATCTGACACTACCAGAGACAACGTTTACGTTTTATTTAATCATTTATTTCTTAATTGTAAACGCTTTCTTAATGCTTATTAACCAAAGTTTTATGCAGTACAGGGTCAGCTTGACAGAAATGATCGGAAGTAAAAGAAAAAAAAATTAAGTTTCACATTCAAATCGAGTGGATTTACATACAGCTTAAAATATTGGTATTTACGCGGACTTTTTTTCCGGTAAGTCTGAAAATGTTTTTCAATTGAAAAATATTTTCGTCTAATGGAATTAATTTGAATGGAAGAGCCTTCTATTTTTAAAAGATATTTTCTATGCTTTTACAGAATTAAGAAAATGATGTTGTTGTTGCGATAGAAATGTTAATAGAAAGGTCCTGTTAGTTTATATGCATTCACTGAAAATCAATTAAATTGTTCGTTTTTTGCAAGATTTCAAAAACCAACCTATGGTACGTTACAAAATTAAGAAGTATCTTAGAAGATAATGAAATCCAGGTTCATGTCATTGCTGTATCTATATCTAAGGTTTTTTGACAGGGATGATATAAAATAATTCTTGGGATCTACAGGTTTTAATTACAAATAAATTGTGTGTTATTTATATATTTATTTATTTGTTTGTTTGTTATATCTCCTTGGGCATCACCCCTTTTTACTACCTTTTTACATGATCCTGTAAAAAACGAAGCAAAAAGAAAACCATTGCATAAAACATATACAATACGAATATAATACCTACATAAAGATAATTTCTCTTAAGTAATTCACACAATAATTTCCAAAAATTCCCCTATAAATACTTTTTCTTGCTATTGTCACGTAATAGCTCACGAAGACGAAGAGGTAAGAATGATACTCTCCCCCCGTTGAACTAACATTATCTAGCAGTCAAAAAGTGACCGTTAGGAGAGAATGTGGGTCACGCAGATGTTCGCACCTAAGTGACCTTGGGTCGCCGGACATCGGAAGGGGAAAGAAAAAAGAAGCCAAATGATTGGCGGGGACCCCAAACGGAAGTGGGGTTCCCTTCCCCTCAGCGGAAGTAAGGCACAAAAAAGAAAGAGTTTTTTGAGCAAGTATCGCGGCAGACGGACGATAGCCATTTTTACTCCGGGCTAAAGACAAAAGACTAACTGAGACACGAAGGACTCCAAAATCCTTCAAGCCAGTATTAAAAACAATACAAAGTCTATTAGCCCGTGAAAGAAGAAAAATTCTCCAGTGGAACCCCGTCAAAAAAATAAGATAAGTAACTTTGGGACATTTTTCCTTTACACCCAAATTTTGTTTACCACTCTCTCTCTCTCAATTTGAAAAAGGATAAAAGCCAGGAAAAGACATTTATATTCATGGATTATCCTACTATATGTTTGACATTTTACTGAACGTATATATATATATATAACCGTAGTAAAGAACCTATGTATTTTCATTTTACCATGTGGTCTATGTTATTATTTCATGCTTTCCTTTCAGCTTCTATTTGCCTTACATTATCTTGCTTAGAACTGTCCTATTAATTCCTAAAGTATCACACGGGAAACCGGAGTTGCCGACTACTACCATATTAATATTATTACAACTAAGACCTATAGGCCCGTATTCTTCTATTATCTAAGGGAAAGAAGTTTAGCAGCCTGGTGGGTGTGTGATAGTGTGAAATTTTGGACCCCTTTGCCAGCGGTGGCCAGTCTGGCCCTAAATTATTCCCTCACGTAATATGCCAGTTCTTATCTGCCTGAGAAAAGAACTCTGAACAGGACTTATTTCTGTAGGGGATCAAGTGCCAACCTGCCCCGTCTTCACACGTGCGAAAATAAAGTCCCGTTTAGGGATTTTAGTCAATTTGCCGTCACACTATTATTTATGAAAGTATCTAATTCAATCTGAAGGCTGATTTTTACACTTTTTCAACTTTTGATCTAATCTGGCAGTTTGTTTTAAAAATATATTCCCCTATTAACAAAGATCCAATTGGTAAATAACCTTTTGTTAATCTGCCATGATAGAACATTTATTGTTCGGAGAGAAATATTTTTTAAGTATCTACTATAATTAGACATTCTGTTACTTATTTTGCAAGATTCAATTAGATCCCCTCTCATTCTTCTCTCGTGCAGTTAAACCTAATATCTCCAATCTCGACTAGTAACTGTAATATTTTACTAGTTTTATTAGTTTTGTCACTTTTCTTTATATACCCCTAAATCTCAATATTAAATCTCAATTTTCATGTCTAAACACTGCGGTCTATTATTTAAAACATTTGCCTCCATTGGAATAATATTTCTAACAATTCAGCCACTTGAATTCCACTTGCTGTCGATACAAAAGACAAAATATGATTGTCAACATGAAATGTAATATCAAAGAATTCATCATTTACTTTTCCCGGTTGCTTAATTAATATTCACCTTTAATCTTCTTTTATTTATTTCTTTATATATTTTGAATATGTCAATTCCTTTAGATCCAACTGTGTTATTTATTGTTCTTTTTATAATGATCACACAAATTATATTAATATCATCGACAAATAATCATATTTCTGATTTTCAATCTCTAGGAACATTATTCATGAATATCACTGGTCAACAACAAATTTGTTGTGTGTTTATTTAGCTGAATCTGATCCGCTGAATCCCAAAATCACATTGGTTTTACTCAATCAGGTCAAATTTTTAGCTATGTCCACATGTCGTTTTTTTACGTTTTTGTTCACATGTAGGCATGTAAGGAGCATTTTAGAAGAAGTTGGTGGGGGTAAAAGACCATGTCGAATAAATGTTTTGATTGGAAATTATTATTTTAATGACAAGAAGTATTCAGGTCCGATAGTTTGTCGAAAATCAGTTGAATCAGTTTGAAGTCATAAAACCATGTTTTCTGTGCATGTGGGATAGAAGGGACCGTGCTCAGCATTACAAGAAGGACTGCCTTTGCAGGAGGAATTGGTGCCTTGTAAAGAAAGGAACGTCATCAACGACCCTCTAGTGGACAGAGACAGAATACACTTCCCACCGCTGCACATCAAGCTCGGCTTAATCAAGCAGTTCACCAAGGCTCTGGACAAGGATGGTGACTACTTCACTTTCTTGTGCCAGGCTATTCTAGGATTGACCATGGAGAAGTTGAAAGCTGGCGTCTTTGACGGTCCTCAGATCCAGCAGCTCATCAGAGATCCAGAGTTCGAAAACTCAATGAACGAAGTGGAACTGGAAGCGTGGAAGGCATTTGTTCTGGTAGTGAAGAACTTTCTTGGCAACAATCAGGCCAGAAACTAGGCAGAACTTGTCAACAACATGATGACTGCTTTCAGAAACCTGGGCTACAACATGAGCGTCAAGATGCACTACCTATTTTTACATATGGACCGGTTTCCTGCGAACCTGGGTTCAATGAGTGACGAGCAGGGGGAGAGATTCCCTCAGGACCTGAAAGAGATGGAAACGAGAAATCAGGGTCGCTGGGACGCAATCATGATGGCTGACTACAGTTGGAATCTGACGAGAGACCTCCCTGCCGTTGCGCATTCCAGGAGTTCGAAGAAAGGGAAGTTTTAGCCCTGAAGTTTAAACAATGGTGAAGCAACATGCAATTTACGTGTACTTACCTTTATCAATTCCCACCATTCAGTTTACAGTAATCGATATTTCTATCAGGTTATCAATATATGTTGATGGCAAAACATTTTTTCTCTTAAAAACATTTTTAGGATGATATGTGTTGACAAAAATCAGTTGATAATGCCACCAAAATGTAATTCATTTTGTCAAAAGATCTTTTTTTTTTTCAAATCAACCTCGCAAAAAATACTGACCTAATGGAGAGAAACGGATGGCATTTCCTGATTCAGCAGGGCGAAAATACCCTCAATCAGTTGTAGAAATCTTGACAACATTCAAAAAGTAAAACATTGTTGCCCAGTGTATCATAAAGAAAAGTTCATAGTATTCAACCCTTGAGTACCGGACGATATATACTATTTTTCAGAATAATTGTTACCATTTTTTTTTTTACTTTCATAATTCAATGTCAACAATATCTTACAATATTTGCTATTTTACTTTAGAAATATTTCTTTTTTCATTTTCACGAGTAAGCAGTAATGAGATATGGTTATAAATGCTGAACTAATATCCCAATAGATGAAATCTGCAGTATTTTTCTTTTCTTCAAATGTTAATTGATAAAATCAATACTTTCATAAATATTAGATAATATAGATTTACCACAGATGAAATCACGTTGATTAAAATTTATATGTCCCCTATAAAATGTATATGTCCCCTATAAAATACGATATGCGATATCAAATCATTTTTTTTTTCAAAATATTGCATGAACAAATGTTTGAGAAGTTAGTCTTTCATTACCTTTTAGATGTATTAAATCTTTTTATATTGTGATTTTAAAATTACAGTTTTCCGAATATATGGAAACATTTCATATTCTCTACGTTTATAAAACAATTTACTCATTGTATTGATAAAGCATTCCTTTGATGATGAATTCCATATTTTTACAAATTTTCCCTTTTACTTTATATAGATTTAGTATAAAATGCATCCCAGTAGTAACATGTTGTAATTTTCTCAGCTGAACTTAATTCTGGCACAAGGCCATAGTGAAGAACAAAATCTCTGAAAAATGACAAAAAGTCTGTGGATTTTGGCATGTGTTACTATACGCATGCGCAAAAATGTACACTTGTGCATTATTTATACGTGTCCTATATGCTTGTGTAACGTTATGTAATTATTAGTGTACTTTGGAATTGAGAAGTTCAATGGTGAGCCAATTTCTGAAGTCAACAGTTAGCTTAAAAATTAACATAAACATTCTGGTCTTTGGTTGTTCTCGAATTCTATTGAAAAATATAAAATGCTATTGTCAGCATATGAGGACATGACATACGTAAACTTTTCTCGTGTGTTTTCATGCTTTTCGCGGAAATGGGAAGTGTGTGTGCGTGTGTGTGTGTGTGTGTGTGTGCGCGTACGTAGTTATTACAAGCAGCAGTAAGATTTCCTTCCAACTTTTAGCGTAGATATAACATGAAATTTTAAACTTTCATTCTATTGGTAACATATTTTCTTTCACTGCGTTCTGTCCATCTTTAGATAACTTTAAGAAACAACTCTCCGAGAATGTATCATCTTTCTGGGAGAAGAATATATCTAGGGTTCTCTTTTTTTCTTCCAGTGATTTCTTTTGTTTTCATCACAAATCTGTAATAAAAATTCTTTCAAAAATAAATGCTAATACGAAAACTAACTTGAATGAACTAAAGTGAGCTTTAAATGTGATAAATATCGTTACATTTCCTCAAATCCATTTTAAAATGAGAAATGAAGCAACGTTCAGGGTAATGCATTATCATGTACGTAAAACGTAGTCCTCTCAGACACACAAAAACTTTCTCTCTCTCTCTCTCTCTCTCTCTCTCTCTCTCTCTCTCTCTCTCTCTCAGACACATATAGGCACAAACATATATGCTTAGATCAGCCCATACATGTGTTTTAATCAAGAAAGAGCCATTTCCACACAAAGGATGGACCTCTAAAAATAGTGAAAAAGTTCGTGTATCTCGCAACCTTCTTATCAACTGAAAATGAATATTTGCGAAGCGAAGGCGAAGACTGCTATCGATAAATAATCGAACATATTATAGTCTAATCAATCGGATAAGATAAAACGGGATTTGTTTCAAGCTGTGGCCGTGGCTGTGACGATACTATTGTATGGATGCACCAAAGAGATGCTGACAAAATGCAGAGAAAAAGCAAGATAAGAACAACGCAAGAATGCTGCAGATTATTTTGAACAAATTCTGGGAGCAATACACCTCAAAAACAACAGTTGTATGGCCACTTACCACCAATCAGGGAAACTATCGAAATAAGATTAACAAGACATGCAGTTCATTGATGGAGAAGCAAGGACGATCTCATAAGAGACGCTCTTCTATGGATCCGACACATGGATAAGCCAGTATTGACTGAGCAGCAATAACTAATCTAGAGTCTACATGACCTGCCGGAGTCATGGACGATAGGGGTGGATGGAGAATTTCAGAGAAATCCGAGCAAGCAGTGGGACTTGGATATAGCCACTGCATATCAATACGATGTATACACACATACATGCATATAGAGAGCTATATATTTATGAATGTCGAGAGCATTACATTTGAGCTCTAACATTGTTCAAGATTGCAATTGAATAAGTAGCCTACTCACACACACACATACACTTAAATTATAGATAGATAGATAGATAGGTAGATAGATATTAATTTATTAAACGTTTTGCTTAGATGTGGCACAAAGTCGAATAAATGGGGCACTCTATGAGACTCAAACTCACTCTTGCAGGTTTGCTAGTGAAACTTGCTAACCATTGCACTACCCATGGCGACCATATATATATATATATATATATATATATATATATATTATTCGGTACACTTAAAACCCAGTTGGGAGTAATTCCATCAGGACCAAAAAAAACCATTCAACAGTGAACATTTACATTTTCCTGGTAAAGAGCTCAATGTAACTGACATTACAGAGCAATAATTTTTTTAAGACAAAACAAAAACCGGTCACATTAGGATTATAAATTTATTTCCATCCGGTTATTAGTTTTTGATATAAATCAAAAACACAAAAAAAATTAATAGGACTTCTTCAGATCTTATGGATAAAATAATTCAGAATAGTCAGAGGAAAGAGGGGTGGGAGGGGATATAAGAGGGGTGAAGAGTTTTCTCTTCATTTAGCCTACTTCCGTTTTTTTTTATTTTATTGCCGGTTGGAATTATAGTAAATTAATTAACAAAACAAAACAAAAACAGCAAAAACTACAGAAACAAAATAACTTGAAAAGGATTAAAGTTGGCATTTTGATTAGGATCCACAATCGAAATGCAAGTTTACCGGATCATAAACATACGCACGTGTGTGCGCGTGTTTTCTTTTATTTTACTTTTTCCACGTAATGACCAAAAGATATGAAAGCAGAATATACATATCAGAAATGTCTGCGTTATATCAAAATTTACAGCATAATATTAGTGCAAAATTCTAAAAGAGGAAACTGTTAAATGTTATCTGCTAGGATGCTAAATGCCTACCAATTGTTAGTTTTAATATGTAGGTTTAGTTTCCAGTTATTGTCGTTCTGCTGGCCCCTCGTGTCGTTGTAGTCTTCGAGTCGTTGTATTAATGTTTCAATGCTGTCTTCAATTCCGGCAAGTCCTCTTCTTCCCTCTCTTATTGACACATATAGTCACTCAGCGTCATCTCTGGGATGCAATTCCTTGTGAAGGTCATTAGCTTTCTTGTACTTTGGTCAATTTGTTTAAGTTCTTGTGTGGTCCACTTCAAGGATGGTCCGGAGTATCTTCATCATCATCATCATCATCATGTCGCGCTGGTAGCACAGATATCCCTGACCCTCTCTCGACACTCCTCCCTATCGTTCATCGCCCTAGGCAGGTCTTCAGGACAACATCCCGTATCCTCACATAGCTGCTGAATGTATGTTCGTGCTGGTCGCCCTGCTTTTGCACGGCCATGTGTGGGGGTCCATAAGAGTACATCTCTTATGAGTTCGTCCCTGATTCTCCAGCAGTGTCCTGTATGTCTGGTTCGTCTAACTTGAATAGTTTTCGTGATAAAAGGCAGGTGGCCGTACAGTTGGTGTCTTGTGGGGTGTTGCCGTCAGGACATGTTCAAGATTGCACGCAGCATTCTTGTGTAATTGCCGTCTAGCTTCTTCTCCAGCCGCTTTGTTGGCGTCCATGTAGTGCACCCATATAGCAGTATCGATGTGACCGCTGCCTGGAAGAAACTGCGTTTCACTTTATTGGTTAGGTCTGATTTCCATATAATCGATAGCCTATTGATAGCTGTCCATGCTTTCGTTAACCTCGTGTCGATGTCCTTTTCGGTTGATTCGACGCTGCTTCCTAGGTAAGTGAATTTGTCTACTAGTTTAAGAGGGGTTCCGTCTAGAGTGGAGATGTCTCCCGTTTGATTATAGCACATATATTCCGTTTTGTGTGCATTAACATGGAGGCCTATGCCTGCGGCTGCTCATTCCAAACTATGCAGTAGTGTTTCGGCTTGGTCGGGTGTATTTGCCATTATCGCTATGTCATCGGCGTAGTCGACGTCGGTAATTGTTTTTGCGGGGTACCTTCTGCTTCTTTTTTTCGTCAGCTCGAAGACATTCCTCTGATTTTATCAATCGATGTTCTAAGTACGTAGTCTAGACAAATGATAAAGAGGTACGGGGCCAGCGTGTCCCCTTGTAGTACTCCTGCTACAATGTCAAAGTATTCTGTGTCTCCATCTGGTGATCCTACTTTTACTTTGGTATTTCTATAGAGAATCGTTATTGCTGCTACGGTTTCTTTAGGTATGCCGTACGCCGGTAGGATTTGTTCCATCTTTCCTCAGTGAATGGAATCGAAGGCCTTGGTAAAGTCGACAAATATTAATGTCGCTTGTAGGTTTTTTGCCCGTACAGCTTCAAGGATTCTACGGATGGTTAATATTTGTGAGGTCGTGGATCTATTTCTTCGGAAGCTATTTTGGTTTTTCCTAAGTATGTTGTCAATTTTGAGTTCTATGCGGTTTCGTAGTAGGGCATTGTAGATTTTGGCTGCTATGGATGTAAGTGTTATATCTCGGTAGTTTTTGGCTAATCAGAGGTCCCCCTTTTTAGGGAAGGGGAGTATGCATCCCTTCATCCATATATCTATCGGATTTTGATTGTATACTGCGTTGCAGTGTCGGAGCAGTATGTCGTCGAATTGTCTGGTCTTCCATACTTCTGGGGTTATCTCGTCCAGCCCTGCAGCTTTCCTATTTTTAATTTTTCTGAGAACCGAGTCGAGTTCTTCTCGTGTGAACGGTCCTAGTTTAACGTCTAATTGTTTACTAATTATTCTGGTGATTGGTTCATGTGTTATTTTCTGTGGGTTTCCTAGTAGGTTTTCGAAGTGCTGTTTCCACAGTTTTATTCTTTCTTGTTGGTTTGCTGCTTTCAGTTTTGCTTTGGCTGTGTTCTTTCTTCTACTCACTTCGTTTATTGTTTGCCAGGCTATTCTAGATTGTCTATCTTCCACCGAGTCTCTAATCTTATCAATCTAATTTTTAAGTTTTCTGTCTGTTCCTTTATATATATGCCTGCTAATTGATATTGTGCCGTTTTTAGTTTTAAGGCATTTGTGTTGGGTTTTTTCGATAGTTTTTGAGGCTGTTTTCACTAGTGCTCGTTTTTCTCTCACCGCTAAAGTTTCCCATGGGACTCTATATTTAGTTTTGAGTTTTGTTGGAATGCATTTCGCTGCTCCCTCGAGGTGCGCATTGACGAAATTTTCATATTCGTCGTTTGGTGTACTTTTTTCCGTCCTTTCTTGTAGTGTTTCGAATCTGTTTCTTAATTCTAATACGTATTTATCTCTTATATCTCTGTTGTTCGATAGGGCCCAGTCATAGTGTTTGGTGGTCGCTGTTCGTTTGGCGTTTTTTTCGTAGGCTTAGCCATATTTTCGCCGTGACTATTCGGTGATCGGTGGACACACCCTCGAAAGAGGAGTATGCCTCGCAATTCATTGTACTATTTTTCCATTTCTTGTTTATAAGGACGTAGTCTATCTGAGCTTTAGTATTGTTCGCGTACGTGTATGTCCATAGTTTGTCCTCCCTTTTTAGGTAGCTTGTATTGGGGCATGCTAATCTATTTTCTATCATAAAATCTGTTAGAAGTTGCCCATTCCTATTTGACGTGTTGTGGAGGCTGTATTTGTTGTTTTCGTTTTTCCCGATTTGGGCATTCATGTCTCCGCCAATGACCAACATGTTCGGTTTCGGGATGCTACGCACTAATGAGGATAGCTCATCGTAGAAGGTGACTAGTTCAGTTTCTTCACTAACATTGGTAGGGCTGTAGCAGGAGAGGATTGTTGCTCTGGGGTTGCCGTTAAAAGTAGCTGACATCATTCTAGGTTGTACTTTCTCAAAGCTATTTAGCGTTTTTAATTGTCTAGGTCCTATAAGCAATCCTACCACTCCTACTGCGGCGTTGACAGAGTTTTTCCATGCCGATACAGTGACGAGCGACCATCCATTGCCAGTTTCGTGATATTTGATATCTTCGGTGTGCGTGTATCTGTGTTCTTGTATGCATATAATCTCAATCTTATGTTCTACGGCCTATGCGATTAGCACGGGTAGTTGTCCTATTCTATTTAAGGTTCTTACGTTAAATATCGCTATTTGTAGTGTTTGCTTGCATTTTAGTAGTTTTTGTCGTTTGAGCTCTGTAGCTGATTTTTCGAACACTGAGGCCAGAGCTCCAACCTCAGCAGGACGGGTCCCTTTTTTACCCGCGCGAAGAGCGATGTGGTTTGTGGATGTGGTTTGAGTGTGGGTCAGGGTTATCTTTCGATGGCTGTTTTATTCTTTTCTATAGAAGCCACTCTTATAGAGGAGCAGCAGTAGTTCCCCGATCGAACTAACGATCCTGAGCGTAAAGTCGTCAAACTCCCGTCCAGGACCTGTTTAGGTATTGAGTTTGGTCGTCCATGCGTTTATTCAAATACTTTTACGTACATCATGCTGCTTCCCAAAAAAAAAAAAGTGGGGTAATTTTGATTTAAGTTTTCTTAAGTTTTAACTTACTTAATGTCCAAGATTAAGGTACTTTCGTCAGACTTTTACTGGTACTGAATTTTTTTTTTTTTTTTTTTTTTTTTTTTTTGCGGTATTCGGACATTTTCCTAGGCTTTTTAGTTTTCCTTCTATACTACCGTTGGGAGCCGGGGAGGCTTTAGGAATTATAGAGCTTTTACAAATGACAATTTTTATTTTTATTTTTATTTTTTTTTTTTTTTTTTTGTGTGTGTGGTAGCATTGGGAGTTTTAGGCTTTTACTTTTTCTTCTAAACTACTGTTAGGCCTCTAAGAATTTTAAACTTTTAGAAAAGATTCAAAAACGTTTTCCCGTGTTCGCTGACATTTGGACAGAGTCATATATTCAATTTGGGTTTATAGTAAGCGTGTCTTTACATTTAAAACGCACAGTTTAAGCAATATTTTACAAACAAAAATACAGCTTAACAATTTGTAAAATTCAGCATTTTAAATTAATAGGAGTATCTTACTAGGGAGACAACCCAGGTATCAATCCCTTTGGCAAGGTTCCTGCGATTGAGTTTTGTCTCGAGTTATTTTCTGGCTTATCTGAGATACTCTTTTTTATATTTTTCTTTCATTTCCTGTTGTTTGATGGTATCAGCTTCCTATATCCAAGTATTTTTCGGTTTCGTTTTCTCCAAGCGTTTTGATTACTAGATTTGTTAGTTCGACTCCTTCTGTCAGTTGTCATTTGCCATTTTTCATTACTAGCATAGAGCATTTTTCTTAGCCAAATTCCATTCCTATATCTGGACTCTATATTCTAACGGTTTGTATTAGGGTTACCGATTCTTTTTCGTTTTTGGCAAAAAGTTTAATGTCATCCATATTCAACAAGTTATTGATCTTTTCTTGCAATTTACTGTATTTGTATCTGGCTGTGCATTTCCAAAGGATATGGTTGAGTGGCATCATGGCTATCATAAATAGTAATGGTGATAGTGCAACTCCCTGGATTATACCTGTTTGGATCTTTATCTTTGCTAAACTTTGTCCTTCTGCTGTCAATTCCTGTCTCCAGGAATTCATGGTCTTGTTGATAAAATGTACGATTTGGTCGGGAATTTTAGGCATTTTCATAGTGTTGTATCCAGCTTCAAATGATCATATCATAAGCTTTTAATGTAGTGAGATTTTTTTCCGTCTCGTTTTACTTTCTTTGGGGATGCGTTGGTCTATATATAGTAGTTCCTCTGATTCTGGTTCTCTTACGGCATCCTTTCTGCTTATGAATGTGTTGTAGATATTCTCCCTAATTTGTGCCGTTAGAATTTTCCACATCATCGCTAAGCACGTTATGGGTCTATAGTTGGTTGGGGCAGTTCCATGAATAAGAGTGGTCTTACTTTTGGTCACCCATTCGAGTATTTCAGTTTTTTGTATGCATTTATTCATTTCAGTAGCAAATCTGTCGTGTATAGAGTTGAATTTTGCAAACCACAATCCGTGTATGCCATCAAGGCAAGGGTTTTTTCCAGTTTGCTATCTTATTAAGTGTTGCCTTGAGCCCGTCGGGGTATAGGTTCACCTGTGGGCCTTCATCGAGCATTCGCAACTCTGTTTCCATATTGTTTATCCATTCCTTGTTGTTTTTGTTTTATTTTATTATGATATTTCCATTCCCACATTGTGCTTCAAAATTTTCTTGCCTCTCTCACATCCGGTTGTAGATATGGCTTCGCCCATTCTCCCCCTAATTGTCTGAAGACTTTTTTTCGCTGTTTTGGAACGTCCTGTTTTATCTATATTGTTTGGTCTTGTCTCAGTATCTTTTTAGTCTTCTTTCTTTTGCTAGTATTTTTTGGTTGGTCTCTTCAAGAATCTTTTTTTAGTTTTAGTTTCCGTTGTTTTCGTCGGAAAATTTCATAATGTTCAAAACGTTGGAAAATGACCTTTCGAGTATTGATTTATACCAATAATTGATAATATTGTCTTGATATCAATCTTGCTATCAAGCTAAACCTACCAATCGCAAATGATAACTCACTTTTTTCTTCATTTTGCAGGTGGAGGAGGTGAGTTTTTTCTATTTTTTCAACTATTTTTTTTAGAAAAACGCAACTCCTTTTTTATCTCGAGGATAAATTAAGCAGTCAAATCTGTTCTGATTTTACAATTCTGTAAAATAAGTTAAAGCTGATGATTCTTAAACGAGCTGATGTTCGTATGTACTCTGGGTACATGGTTAAAATCTGAATAGAAGACACGATGACAGCCAACCGTTAAAAATCAATTCTAATTCTTTGTTTTTTTAAGTTGTCTCGTTTACAATTTTCAACCAAAAAGTCATCGATCATTTACAAACGATTACTGTTACTCTAAACGATGACTACACATGATAAAAAAATTACCAATTATATTTTTGCATAAACTTGTGAAACGAAAATTGTTCTATCAAAATTTTACAGTTTTATTTAAGAGACTAATAATATGTTATACCATAATTTGATCTATCTTTAGATATTGTAAATAAACCTAATTATTACTGTTGAATTAAAACTGTTTAATTATTTTTGAAATATGAATAATCAATTGATATTTTTTCCTTTGAAATGTTGGCCTTTAAATCCTCTACGATCTGTTGCAAATAGCATAGATTCCAGCTGCTTATTATTTAAGGTAAAAGACAAAATCTCGATAAAAGCCACGCTTTTCCATTAAGAGTTTTGTCTTTATCGGTAAATATTTTGATTCAAGGGTGCATTCTTACCAAATATGGCAGCTCGCCACCAAGCTGTTGAACCGTTGGAAACGATTTCATCATAAACCTATGTTGCTAATTTACCCTACATCAGATTGCTTTGCCTTTTATAGTTGAAAGACAAATATTCCTCGAAAAATTTGTATTAGAAATATTATTTCGAAATATGAAATGATTTAAGCAAAAATAGATTAGGAATGATTTTAATATAAATGTACAATGGAAATCTTTTTTTTTTAATATTAAACATCCTTGCTGATGAGTTAGCTCTGTATCAAACCATTTGAACGCTTGTAGCAAACAAACTCACCCTTCCCAATTATTAATATAGATATTTCAGATTTTTTTCCATTCAATAAATTGATTATAAAAGATAATCTATCAAGTCCTTACCTTCCTGCAGCAAAACCCGAAATTCTTCTTTAATTGGGTTCGAACGTTGGATTTTCAGTTGATCCCCAAATGCAATTATAAAAAAAAACGAGCACCCAGTTCCAATAGAAAATGATAAATTTTCTTATATGTATTATTCATGATTCTGTTTTTTTTATCTTTTCTATATTTCAATGGATGGCTAAAAAAACTTTGGCAAGAAGATAAGTACAATCTTATCTCAACGACAATGGGCTTTTCATTTCTTTGTGTCTCTATTCTTTACTATTTCACAAGAGTTCCATTATAAGTAATTTTAATTACAAATTGCAACTAAAGCAATTTATTTACCTTTAAGATACACTACTTCCTTTTAAAACCCACAAATATATTTTACTATAGAATAGATTCAGTCATCAATGCCAAGGTTATTTATTTAAAAAGTGGATTTTCTGACTAAAATAAGAATACGTTATTTGAGAGAACAATTTACGATTAAAGAATCGGTTTCAGTTTAACCTAACGAAGCTCAGAGTGTAGTATTTGTAATGGTCAAAATTGTGGTTAATAAAGAAAAACATACTAAAAGTAAAATAAAAAGTAAACCATGAAATATAAGACATCTTTATCGAACATAGAAAATTTATAGGTTGAAGGCAAAATAAACATTTAATCATGAGCTTCTGAGTAAAGATTTATCGAAAGAATCGATAAGACAATGTAATGTTGACAAATTTTGTTTACTAATGAAATTTGTTATCACAGGATTTTCAGCTGTTTTGTCTCTGCTTGGATTTACTGCACAATTTTGGAATGTGCAATCTACGGAGAATTCATTAACATCTTTAAACTCTCAGTTCGTTTGGCGTAAAAATGATGTTTTTTACGCCATCAATTGGCTGTACGTCGTCAGTGTTTGGATGAATATTTCATAAAGCTGCAAGATTTAATTAGGAAATACAGTTTTGAGGCAATGACAGTGACCTAACATCAGAACGAATACATTCGGGGTGCTTTCATCACCTGCTTACAGTGTTTATTTATCTGATAACGGTTGTTGAACATTGAAATGCTCGATTTAGCAACCATATTTAACCAGGCCAAAACATTAGAAACTGCCGTATATAAATCAGACCCGCATCGATTTGATATTATATCTCCATCAGTAATATTGCTATACCCGATTCGAAAAGTGAAGAAAAGACTAATTTGCAATTCACAATTTCTACTTCCCTTAAAAAGGAAAAGAAATTTTTTTCGGAATTCTATTCCTCCCAGGTTTCAAGTGCTTGCATCTAAAGTAACATGCCGATCTGTTTTTTCCACTAGTGCCTATTATTCATCTACTGACAATGGATTAGCTGTTGTTTAATTAATTAAACTAATTGCAAATGTTTCTTTGAATGGTAGTGAGATCGATGGTTCAATAGGGAGCATTAGCTCCAAAATCTATCATTATCCTACCGTTGTTGAACACTATTCTTTGCAATCCTGTCACTCAAATACTTTTGTTTCAATTTCGTATTGTTTCTACGAACCAGGTTCGGTTCTGTGGAAAAGACATATACATGCAAGCGAAACCGATTTTTTAGTAGATGAGGTCAAACTAATTCAGTTCAACTCCCATTACACCTCTGTCTGTTACCCGGATGGTAGATGAACTTCTGACACAATAAACCCAATTCCCGAATTAAAGAACTGGAAATGTTGATCTAGTAAATTCTCAATTTTCTGAAACAATTCCTGCACCTTCCTCTGCCCGAGAGTAAAACTGTTCCAGCTAACAAACGCCTTATTGAAAATTCACCCTTAGATCCACCTTTAAAATGAAGTAAACTTGTGGTCCGGTCAATTGATTAAATTACGGTTTAACTGAGGCATGATATTTTTCTTATATATTTTGTGAAGAAAATTATTTCAAATCAAAATCTAAGTTTGAATTAAAATTCTGAAGACTGAAAGGAGTGAATATTGTGAATCGATTCTGATAATCCATTGAATTATCAAAGGAGAATCGACAAAGAATCATGAGGCAACTACTATTCGGAGACATCTCCAAGGCATTCGAATCCATACACAAAAGACGGATGGAGTAGAAACATCTCATCTACTGAAAGGGATGTCATCATACTCATAGCAAAGGAATGCTATCAAGAAGTTATGACGAATATGGAAATCTGATCTATCCGATAAAATAAAAGCAGATTTCTATATGAATTTGTATATGAATTCATCACATGGACGCAAGCAAAACACAAAGAGAGAAAAAAAAAACTAGATGGTAACTACTCAAGAATGCTGCCCACTGTACTGGACAAATGCTGGATGCAACAGCCAACAAAACAACAACTGTATGGCTCTGTACTTCTCATCTCAAAAACAATTCAATGTGAATAAGGCTTACGGGGGTACTGCTGGAGAAGCAGTAAAAAACTCATTAGCGATGTTTTCTACCCAACTCCTACACATGGACGTCGCAGTGTTGGTCGACCAGCAAAGATATCATCTCAAAGCGGATCCAAGATATAAGAGAGATGAATGGGGAGAGAGATACAGACAGACAATTTTATTAACGGGGGAGAGTTTATTATTTGTGGACACTGTTTTTGTTAATTATTTAAGCAATGGGCATTATTTCTTTAAATGACCCTTCGAGAAATAAGTATTCATGAAGAAAGGATTTAACATATTTCGGTAACACTCTGGCGATGAAATTAACAGCTGCCACTCGCGTAATGCAAAGCTCTTCGTCTGGTATCCGGTAAGGCAAAATGTAATCAAACGAAAGCTATTGCATAATACCTTATAATTCCAGAGCTGACGTATATCGCCAGTTGGCTGAGCGGTATCATAATATGTCTTATGTAATATTTGGCGGGTTTCATTCTCCGTTTGAAGCGTCCTATGTGTCTAGCCACATTGAAGAGTTGTGATACAACGAAATTGTCTGTGAATTACAATATATATGTATATATGTATACATATTTGAAGCAATGAACACTAGGTAAATTTTCATCATTTACTGATATGAAAGAGGTATATCAGTGAAAACTTAAATCATGGTCTATTGAGCTTATTTGTTTGTTTGTTTGTTTCCACCTCGTCTAAGCAAAAAGCTTAGTAAACAATCTACATTATCCCAATCGGGTAGCGTAATGGTTAGCAAGCTAGACAAGCAAACCTACACGGATGAGTTCGAGTCTCATTGGGTGCCCCATTCATATGGACTTGTGCCACATCTAAGCAAAAAGCTTAGTAAACAATCTACATTATCCCAATCGGGTAGCGTAATGGTTAGCAAGCTAGACAAGCAAACCTACACGGGTGAGTTCGAGTCTCATTGGGTGCCCCATTCATATGGACTTGTGCCACATCTAAGCAAAAAGCTTAGTAAACAATCTACATTATCCCAATCGGGTAGCGTAATGGTTAGCAAGCTAGACAAGCAAACCTACACGGATGAGTTCGAGTCTCATTGGGTGCCCCATTCATATGGACTTGTGCCACATCTAAGCAAAAAGCTTAGTAAACAATCTACATTATCCCAATCGGGTAGCGTAATGGTTAGCAAGCTAGACAAGCAAACCTACACGGATGAGTTCGAGTCTCATTGGGTGCCCCATTCATATGGACTTGTGCCACATCTAAGCAAAAAGCTTAGTAAACAATCTACATTATCCCAATCGGGTAGCGTAATGGTTAGCAAGCTAGACAAGCAAACCTACACGGATGAGTTCGAGTCTCATTGGGTGCCCCATTCATATGGACTTGTGCCACATCTAAGCAAAAAGCTTAGTAAACAATCTACATTATCCCAATCGGGTAGCGTAATGGTTAGCAAGCTAGACAAGCAAACCTACACGGGTGAGTTCGAGTCTCATTGGGTGCCCCATTCATATGGACTTGTGCCACATCTAAGCAAAAAGCTTAGTAAACAATCTACATTATCCCAATCACATTACATATAAGACAAAAAAAAAAGATAAAATAGTTTAACGGAGCCCAAAAAATAATATCAAATATGAGAACATAATTGATAGGCGCATAATATTACCAAAATACACAATAAACAAAAGCTTCAAATTAATCTACCGTAAGAAACATCTCCAGAACAATATAAATATGTATATATCGATAAAAAATAAGCTCTTTTAAAAATTTATTTTACATTTGAAATAGAAATAGTCTGAAAGTAATCGAGAGAATTAAAGAATCGAAGATCATCGTAGAGTTTTGAAAATAAATATTTTATCTTATAGTATTTCAGCGTAGCATCTTTGATCAAAAAGTTGACATAAAAAAATCCATCAATGGCAAAATATACATAAATGAATAGAAATAGAATAAATATCAGTACGGCAAAGAATAGAAAGGGATTTATTCCAGTGTTCACTGTTGTCAATTTATGTCCTGGTTTTTATAATAAATCATTTCCTCAAAAAATTAATTAACAAAGATAGTGATATATTAAAGACATGGGCAATAATAATAATAATAATAATAATAATGATAATAATAAAAAGAGATTTACTACTCTCTAACAAGCCGCGGATTGTTCCCTGGCGAACAGAAAGGATGCTGCAAAGGATCCTGAGGCACAGCAGAATTAGTCTACATAGATAAACACATCCTAGATGAGAGCAAAACCAGAGGGAAAAATCTAGCTATGGCCTGGATTGACTACAAGAAGGCATATGATATGGTTCCGCATAGCTGGATAATAAACAGCCTCAAAATGTACAAAATATCAGACGAAGTCATAAACTTCATCGATAAAACAATAAAAACCTGAAGTCGAACTGACCGCAGGAGGAAGAAGATTACCTGAAGCAAAGATCCAAAGAGGGATTTTCCAAGGAGATGCTCTATCACAATTACTATTCATAATTGCCATGATGCCACTTAATCACATACTCAGAAAATGCACAGCCGGATACAAACTTAGTAGATCACGGGAAAAAGTTAATCATTTATGTACATGGACGACATCAAGCCTCTTGCAAAAAATGTAAAAGAACTGGAAACCCTAATACACACAGTTAGAATATACAGCCGGGGCATAGAAAAGTGTGCAATGTTTGTAATGAAAAGTGGCAAACGACAGTTAACTGACGGAATGGAACTATCAAAGAAGGATGAGATAAAAACGCTCGCAGAAAACGAAACCTACAAATACTTGGGCATCTTGGAGTCTGACACCATCAAACAAGCGTAAATAAAAGAAAAAATTCAGAAAGAATATCTCAGGAGAACTAGAAAACTCCTCGAGACAAAACTCAATAGCAAAAATCTTATCAAAGGAATAAATACCTAGACTGTACCTCTCGTTAGATATTCCGGACCCTTTCTCAAGTGCACCAGAGACAAACTTAAACAAATGGACCAAAGAACAAGAAAACTAATAGCAATGCATAAGGCATTACATCCCAGAGACGACGTTGACAGACTATATGTTTCAAGAAAAGAGGGAGGAAGAGGACATGCCAGCATTGAAGACAGCGTTGACGCATCGATACAACGACTCAAAGGAGGACTCATTACAGCCACCAGAAACGAAACGGAGAACGCGATGAGCAACAGAATGACAATAACTAGGAAACAAAAATGGGAAGGAAAACAACTCTATGGGCAGTTTAAACGACTAATAAACAATATCTCACTCGACAAGACTTGGACATGGCTCAGAAAAGGAAACTTTAAGAGAGAAACAGAATCTCTCCTAATAGCAGCACAAGACAGCGCCCTAAGAACCAATCATATCAAAGCGAGAACAGATAAGACTCAACAAAATAGCAAATGCAGGCTATGTGGTGATAGAGATTAAACCATCAATCATATAATAAGCAAATGCAGCTAATTTGCACAGCGGGAGTATGAGGCGAGACACAACTGGGTCGGTAAGGTGATTCACTGGGAAATGTGTAAGAAATTTTAATTCAACCATACTAACAAATGGTACATGCACAACGCAGCACCTGTCCAAGAAAATGCCACGCATAAACTCCTATGGGACTTTGACATACACACGGATCACATAATCTCGGCCAGAAGACCAGACAATAATAATCAACAACAAAAAAAAAAAAAAAAAAGAAAAGAGAACTTGCAAAATAGTCGACTTTGCTGTCTCGGCTGACCACAGAATAAAACTGAATGTGAAAAGAAGGATAAGTACCTCGACCTTGCTAGGGAATTGAAAAAACTGTGGAACATGCAGGTGATAATTATACCAATTGTAATTGGTGCGTTTGGAACAGTAACTAAAGGATTACTAAAGGGACTAGAGGATTTGGAAGTTGGCGGACGAGTGGAGACAATCCAAACGACATCATTGCTGAGAACGGCCAGAGTACTGAGAAGAGTCCTGGAAACTTGAGGAGACTAGCTGTCACTCAGACTCCAGTGAAAAACCATCAGGTAACGCTGATGTGAAAAGCTCTAATGAGTGAATAATAATAATAACAATAATAATGATAATAATAATAGTAATGAACCCTACACAAAGAGGATATAGGAAAAGAATGATAGGTATCTGGCAAGAATGTTCTAATTTTCAGACAACCAGTCAAAGACTTGCAAGCAAGTCAGAACAATAATAAAGAAAGGTTGATTTCCTGACCTTAAAATAATAGAAATGCACCAGAAAATAAATAATCAACAAGGTAATAATACAGTATCTGACACATCAAATATAAACTATAAAAACAGACCAACTGAAATGAACCACCAACTTTGGAAAATAGAAAGTCCATACAACCAAACACTACACAACCAAACATGATCACAAGAACAAAAGTTAAATCTAGAAAATTTAAAGAGAATTAAAGGTCTATCATGCCATCATTAAAAAACGTAGAATGGAGTACAGTAAAGACGGAAACGAGTAAAATAAATCAAGTACTAACATATATACCAAAGAAAAATATAACCGAATTAAATGAACTAATCTATGCAGAAACAAAATTAGTTAGCGAGAAAATTGGGATTCCCTCAGAAAGTACGAAAGAAAAATCAAAATGAGGGTGGGAAATTCAACTTGAAAAGCAGAAAAAAAATCTACGAAAACTGACCCAAATGATAAAACAAAGAAAAGATCCTTGAATATGTAGGAGCAAAAAGGAAAAGGCAATCTCAAGGAAAGCTAACAATACAACTTGAGGAAATAAACCAGAAAGTACTGGCGAAAGAAAATAGATTAAAGAGATAAGGCTAAAACAATACACACAAAACTGGACATTCCAAAACAACGAAAGAAAATACTATCTACAACTGGGAGGAGATGACGCGAAAGCATTCCAACAACCGAATACAAAAGAAACGAAATATGGCAACCAAAAAAACATAACAAAAAGCTGAACAGATAAACAATATGACAAGAGAAGTAGAAGAACTCGAAGAAAGTCCGAAACCGGAAATACACATCGATTTACGCATGACTACTCAAAAAAAGATATCAAACGGGAAAACGTCTGGCCATGATGGAACCCATGGTTTCTGGGACAAGAAATTCAACTCTACTCATGATAAACTAGCACTAGAAATGAATAAATGCATTCAAAGACCATACGTACCCGAATGGTTGATCAAAGGAAAGACCACATTGATCCAAAAGTACCCAAACAAAGGAACCATTCAAAACATTTACAGACCCATTACTTGCCTATCGATGATGTTGAAAATATTAACAGCACAAATTATGGAAGATATTTACAACTCGCTAACAAGCCGCGGATTGATCCTAAAGAACAGAAAGGATGCCGCAAAGGATCCTGAGCCACAGCAGAGTTACTTTACGTAGATAAACACATCCTAAATGAGAGCAAGACCAGATGGAAAAATCTAGCTATGACCTGGATTGACTACAAAAAGGCATATGATATGGCTCCGCAAAGCTGGGTAATATACTGCCAGAAATGTACAAAATATCACATGAAGTCATAAACTTTATCGAGAAAACCATGAAAACCTGGACGGTGGAATTGACAGCAGGAGAAAGAAGCTTAGCAGAAGCAAAGATCCAAAAGGCTATTTTTAAGGAGATGCACTATCACCGTTACTATTCATAATTGCCATGATGCCACTTAACCACAAACTTTGAAAATGCACAGCCATTACAAACTTAGTAGATCGCAAAAGAAAATCAATCACCTAATGTACATGGATGACATCAAAGTATTTGCAAAAAATGAAAAGGAACTAGAAAATCTAATTAGTTAGAATATACAGTCAGGAGATAGGAATGGAATTTGGCATAGAAAAATGTGCCATGTTTGTAATGAAAAGCGGCAAACAACATATAACTGACGGAATGGAATTACCAAACCATGACAAGATTAGAACGCACGGAGAAAAGGGCATTTTGGAGGTTGAAACCATGAAACAAGTGAAAATGAAAGACAAAATTCAGTAAGAGTATTTCAGGAAAACTAGAAAACTACACGAGACAAAAATATGTTGCAGAAAACTAATGAAAGGAATACATACCTAGCCTGTACCCCTCGTAATATATATTCTGGGCCCTTTGTGAAGCGGACCAGTGATGAACCAAAACAAATATATCAAAGAAAAATGAAACTAATGAACGTTCATAAGGCATTACATCCCAGAGACGACCTTGACAGACTATTTGTTGCAAGAAAAGAGGGAGGAAGACGACACGCCAGCATTGATGACAGTGTTGACGCATCGATAAAACGACTCGAGGACTACATAGAAAAACTCGAAAGAGGACTGATTAGAGCCATCAGAAACAATACTGATAAGAAGAAGGACAGCAGGATGACGATAACTAGAAATTTGAAGAAAAACAACTCTATGGCCGTTTTAAACGACTAATAAACAACACATCAGACGAGAAAACCTGGGCGTGGATAAAAGGAAACTTTTGGAGAGTAACAGAATCTCTCCAAAAAGCAGCGCAAAACAACTCCATAAGAAGCAATTATATCAAAACGAGATTAGATAGGACACAGCAAAACAGTAAATATAGGCTCTGCGGTAACAGAGATAAAACCATCAATCACATAATAAGCCAATGCAGCAAAGAAGTATAAGACTAGACACGACTTGGTCGGCAAAGTGATCCACTGGGAGATGTGCAAGAAATTGAAATTTAACCATAAGAAAAAATGGAATATGCACAACCCAGCACCTGTCCTAGAAAATTACACACATAATCTCCTTTGGGACCTTGACATACACACGGATCACCTAATCTCGGCCAGAATACCAGACCTTAAAATAAACAACAAAATCAAGAGAATTTGCAAAAATGTCGAATTTGCTGTTCTGGCTGACCACAGAATAAAACTGAAAGAATGTGAAAAGAGGGATAAGTACTTCAACCTTGCTAGGAAATTGAAAAAAAAACTATGGAACATAAAGGTGATAATTATACCAATTGAAATTTGTGCTTTTGGTACAGTACCTAAAGGATTATTAAAGAGACAGGATGACTTAGAAGTTGGAGGACGAGTGGAGATATTCCAAACGACAGCATTGTTGAGAACGGCCAGAATTCTGAGAAGAGTCCTGGAGACTGGAGGAGACTTGCTGTGACTCAAACTCCAGTGAAAGACCATCAGCTTACGCTGATGTGAAAAACTCCAATAAGTAAATAATTATATTAAAATTGAGCAGTACGGATGTATTATAAAACCAATATCACAGTTCTAACACTTGCATGGTAAGAATTTATTTTATTAAAAAAATAATCATCCTGATGATGCTAGAATAAGTGCAACACATGTGAAACTGAATTTTTTAACCATCGTCTTTTTTTTTCTCATGTATGTGCATATATGTGTGAGAGAGTAAGAGAGAGAGAGAGAGAGAGAGAGAGAGAGGGAAAGAGAGAGAGAGTAGGTGCACGCACACACGTGTGTGTGTGTGATGCTTAAAGTACGGAAAATCTCATTTCCATTCATTTTGCATTACTTTAGAGAATGAATATAGACACTTCTTTCTCCTCACTCTCTCTCTTGTTAGGGCATATTGACAAAATATATCGCCACAGGTAAACCTCGATCTTTGTATAAGAAAAAATATTGTTGATTAAGCTGTTATGCCAAACGATTTTCGATAAATATTTTACCTACACGGGCAAAAGCGTTGAAACCTTCCATAATTCCGAAATTTGATTGCTAGATTAGATAAGAATAAAACATTCTTATAGAGGGAGGTATAGTTTGTTTGCTTTTTGTTTGGGTTTTATGGCATATCAACCTTTGAAGGTTATTTAATGACAAATCTTGTTTTATACTAATAGACAGTTCTATTTCAAATGTTTCAGTTTAGCATAAGTAGACTGTAGAATTGTAAAAAACATTTCTATTTCAAGCAATTCAGATTAGTCTAACATGTATTTCAAACAATTCAATTTAGTATAAGTATAGTTTTTGTTTACACTGGATTAGATGTCAAAACAATTTTATTTCGAGCAACTCAGTTTAGAATAAGAACGCAGTTTTAATGTCAAAACAGTTCTCGTTCCAGCAATTCATTTTAGCATAAGTACGCTGTTTAGTTCTATTTGACCCATAGATATGACCCTATCCGGTGATACCACTCCAGATCAGTGTTGACCTGGGAACGATAGCAATGAAGGAGTACTCCGCATTCCCCAAAGCTCCAGCACAACTGGAACCTCACCATTATATTGTTTAGTATCATATCCAGGACTCTCCTTAGGGTAGGAGTCTTACGCCTTTGCAGAGATGCAGTCGGCGAATTTTACAGCCCCAGCTGACTGAGCAATTGAGATATCATGTCTTTGTTATGTGTTATTTAACTTTCAAAAGGAAGACTTGGGACTTATAAAATATTTTTACCTGTTCTTTACCAAAGTTTTTTGACATAGATCAGCAAACCAATTTGTGAAGCTAGTTTGAATCCACTAAGATATAAAAAGTAGAGGGGCCAAATACCAAATATATCTTGTAGCTGAAGCATCATAACCATAGATTGCGTCCACTTCGACTCTTTTATTGTTCATAGGCATGGCATTAAAGTTGTTTCGTTAAAGAACCAAGTCGTATCTTAAATTCTGCTGAAGTTTCACAAAATACTTTCTTATACATCATCATCATCATCATGTCGTGCAGCCAGCACGGATATCCCTGACCCTCTCTCGCCACTTCTCCCTATCATTCATCGCCTCCGGCAGGTCTTCAGGGTTACATCTTGTGTCTTCACATAGCTGCTGTATGTAAGTTAGAGCAGGTCGTCCTGCTTTTGCTTGGCCATATGTGGGTGTCCATAGGAGTACATCACTTACGAGCTCGTCCTTGCTTCTCCAGCAGTGTCCTGCGTGTCTGGTTCGTCTAAATTGTATAGTTTTCGTGATGGGAGGCAAGTGGCCATATAGCTGGTGTCTCGTGGGGCGTTGTCGCCAGGACTTGTTCAATATTGCTCTCAACATTCTTGTGTAGTTGCCATCAAGTTTCTTCTCCAGCCGTTTAGTTAGCGTCCATGTAGTGCATCCATATAGCAGTATCGATACAACCGCTGCCTAGAAGAAACTGCGTTTCATTTTATCTGTCAGTGTTATATTGTTACTTACACGTTCATTCAGCATCACAACGACACCATAATTAAGACGCATGAAGGAAGGAAGACGCAAGAAGAATTAAGATGCAGGAAGGAAGACACAAGAAGACTTCTTTAGAAAAATATTCACCTCTCACTTTATTGCAAGGGTTTGAAAGGTTAGCATGTGAGAGGATGCTGGAGACCGAACATAAACTTCATATTTTGACCCCACTGTTATGACCGTCACGTAAGCCTTAATCCGCCCATGCGATCTCTTTCGATTACTGGCCGTTGGACTGTGTCACTTCCTTCCGGTGTATTACCTTGGAATAGCATTTTTAGGCCGGGGCGAGGGGTCTGATTTCCATATGATCGAGAGCCTATCTATAGCCGTCCATGCTTTCGTCAGTCGTGTGTCGATGTCGTTTTCGGTTGATGAGACGCTACTTCCTAGGTAGGTATCTAGAATATGAGAACTCATTGGGCAAAAGTGACAACCGTATAAAAAATGAAAGCAATTCAAAATTATTCTTTTTAATGCATACACATCTATAGATTCTTTACTCTAATAAAACATTATCTCTCATATGGGCCGAAAATACATCACAACCTTAAAAACTTCTGAACCCTAAAAACTTTCAGAGTCATTTAGTTTTTAATATATTTTGGTTTATTAAATTAAATGAAATATTGTTAAGTAAATATATATAACAACTTGAGTGTTTAATTATTCTTGTTTGAAAAATATTTTTTAATATTGTATCTTACGAAGTAGCCGTCGTAATTATTAAGTTACATCCAGTTAATTAATAAAATCACAGACTATAAAGTAGTGAGGTTAGTTTTAAGGACTTCATTCTTTTTTTATCAAAAAAGTTATTTTATCAGATACTTTTGCTGAAGAGAGACCTTTCTCAACCATCGCCTTTTAAAGCAAAGCATTTTTAAGCGAAAGTTAATTGAGGCCAATTGGAATTTGTTTGAAAAATGAAAAAGAAAATTTCAAATTATTTTATATGATGGCTAATAAATAATCGAAATCTCTGATCTAATCCTTTCTGTTTCACTTGCTTTTCTGTAAAATACAATTGAAACATTCATAAACAATTGAAACATTCATAAACCACTGAAAAGATCAGAAAAATAGAGGAAGACTTTTTCAGGGTTAAACAGGTGGACATTCAACCACTGGGCTATTACCGGTTTTTCAAACCAATCTATTACACCGGAAACGAACATAACTCATCATTAAATCTCGATTGAAAATACCCACCACCATTTAACACGTGTATCCGTGTTCATGCTTATATCGAAACAGGATTGGTTTTTTTATCATCCTGAACTGATTTTGAGGTGTTGAATGGTGGTGAGGGATCGAAGCAGATGTCCATAAAGAAGCCGGAATTGATGTTAGTGAAAACTACATTACTTTGGCATCTGATACTGATAGGATTCCGTCATTAGTGATGGGTCTGTGGCAAAGTTCGGAGCGTAAAAGATATGAACAAGAAGCAATTAAAGGATTTCCGATTGGCAAAGATTGCAGGGTATATATATATATATATATATATATATACATGCACACTTATATATATATATATATATATATATATATATATATGTGTGTGTGTGTGTGTGTGCGCGCGTGTGTGAGTGTGTGTGTGTGTGTGTTATTCATTTTAGTAACACAGACATATATCGTTTAATATATGTACAAAAAGAGAAACATACAATTATAGGCAGAGAAAACACTCTCACTTACTCTCTTTTAAATTTTCTCTCCGTCTTTCCCCTTTCTGTCTTTCTGTCATTGTCTGGCTGGCTGTCTCGGTCTATTTATCTCTCTCACTTACCCTCTCTCAAAATCTCACTCTCTCTGTTTCTTTCTCTCTCTCTCTCTCTCTCTATATATATATATATATATATATGCGAGCTGACTCATTTTGTCTTATTGATTAGGAAAATAATAATTAAGATGAGTAATCCTTTAGAAAAATCTTTCACAGCTTAATAATCCAAGTATCTATTCTTATGCATAGATAAAAGTAACCTTTTAAAATAAAAGTACGCAAAACTAAGACATATATTTATATATATATATATATATATATAATATCCAATCGGAGTCCAAAGACAATGGGTGTGGATGATTAGTGTAAAGAATATATGGGGAATTTAGAAACAGAGAGACAGAGAGAAACGTGCGCACATACAAACAAGCAAAACAAACAGACCAAAAATAAAAGAAAGTGGAAATGATTGAATCATTTCACTTCATTATTTTTAGCCCCATCAAATTTAGATACCTTATTTTATCTTCACTCAAAATATCAGTTTCCATTGATACAGCTTTTATATCATATTCGATTATTTTTTACATCCAAAATTTATGATAAATTAGAATTAAAAGTAAAGATGTAGTTTATTCTCAAATTGGTGCAAACAATCTAAAACGAATAAAACAGTTTGCAATTTTCCGAGTAGAAAAAAATATCCTTCTTTCTGACGCGACTTATTTGGTTCAAGTTGATGAGAAAAAATAACTTTGCAATTATTAAAGATATAATTGAAACAAAAAAATCGACTCGACTGTATTTCAATGATCGTAATGAAAATGTCTTTTTGAAAAATCGAAATTAGTACTTAACACAGGCAACTTTACAACTATAAGAAAAATATTAGGCTGAGGTTCAGGCAAAATCAAGCACTACTCTTTTATAGGAAATACCAGTTTTCATCTACAGACAGTGACACTGAGTATATAGTGGCATGACAAGGTGGTTTTATGCTATTTTCTCATTCCACGGAAATAAACTGAGTGAATATGCTGACGAAAAACACGTCCCGGACCACAGAGATACACACACACACATACACACACACACGCACACACACACACACACACACACACACATATATATATATATATATATATAAAGTGAAGATCATCGGAAGTAAATGATTTATAGAGAAGTAGCTATCACCAAATCACAGTGGCATGATTGGTTGTGGGTTGAAAATGATGGAGCTTCAAGACCAAACTACATAAAATATAGGATCAGATATCAAATTATTGCCCTTTTAAAAGATGGTTCCAGTTTTCTTTACCACTGAAGTGAGTCGTGATTATCTCTTGTTAAACTCAGGAAATATAATCACTCACTAGACCAAGAGTATTCAGATTGGTTAGTTCTTGGTATACGGTCAGTTTTTGCTTTCATATCAGTTGTTCTTTCTCTTTCTCCTTCCTGGTTTGCCTCTTTCTTTTTGCTTTACTGAGATATATATATTATCCTCTTCCAATTGACTTTGTGCTGTCTAAGCATTCAAAACGAATAAAGGTTTTAGAAAAGTTTTTGACTACATTGGGACCACCTTTTACACTTTGAAGTTTTAAAACAGGTTTCACAATATTGATCGATAATTTTGAAATATTGTTATTGCTGATTTGCAAAAACCTCCAAATATAGACACACACACACACACACACACACACACACACATAGACTATATATATATATATATAAAGAGCGTAAGATATATATATATATATATATATATATATATAGAGAGAGAGAGAAAACAAGAGAAAGACAGAGAGAGAGAGAGAGAGAAAAGTGAGATATTTAAAAGTAAAGCTATATAACCTGAATGGGAAGAATGTCAACATGGATGAACAAATAGAAGAGAAAAATTGATAATGTTCAACTTTAACTTGACAAAAATTATTATTGGAATAAGTTAAACAATGCATTTACATAAGTGTAAAGAAAAATCTTGTTTAGCAAAAGCATTTACAGCATAACAGGCATTTTACAAAGATTCTTTAAGCCAAAATTTTACAATCAACCTGTAATAACGACTACAAGATAATATTAAGAGACACTGAAATTAAGTAAATCACTAGAAAAATCTGAGCCTCACACAGATTAATACAAAAAGCATTACTAAGAATATTTATCTGAATTAAAAACATATTTCGCGTAGAATAGAGTGTCGATTAAGGTAAGTAATACGACAGAGATATAGCAATAAAGACTTTAACAGAAGTAGATACGTCGTCACTCTGCAAAAATAAATAGAAATTAAAATAGAACAATATTTAATAGATAGTGTGAAATTTCAATACATAATGTTGCCAAATAAGTAAGAAACAGAGAAGGAAAAGATCTGACTTAAATTGAAGGGATAAAGATAATAGATTTATGTGAGATAACTTATCAAATTTGTCATAATGTGAACTCGCAAAGGTCTTTGTCTTGTAATGAGCTGAAAATGTGTGATTAATTAATGATGATGATGATGATGATGATGATGATGATGATGTTTGTGTATTTGTATCAATTACCAGTTATACAAATTATCATCCGAGAAATTGCAAAATCTTAGATCAAAATTCTCAAAATATATAGTTACACAATATAGTATTTCCTAATATTGTCAGTATACTTTAAAATACTTTTTATATGGTATTTTTGTGAGAATTTGTCAATGAAATGAAAAGGTAGAATAAAAGGAATCTCGAAAAATGCTCAGCAAAACTTGACTCAAATCCAGTTGATACAAGCGAAGGTTTTTCTTTACAAGACAAGAAAAGGGTTCTGCTGTTTTGTATCCAGAGCGGCAAGCGTACTAATTGCGCGTGTGTATGTAGAAAAAAAAAAAAAATGATTCTGTAAGTCTGTCAAAGTGATCCTTCAGAATAATATCTTTATTGGTCACACTAATGTGAAAAACCTCTAATAAACAGCGACATAATGTAGACAAAGTAATAAAAAGTTATTGTTAGAAATTAAATTCACACATAGATACTAATGATGGCAGAGTTCTAAAGACTGCAACCACAATCAATAGAGTAGAATATCAGAGGGATATTTTCAAGCCTTTTAACCAATCACTAGGCGAGAATGCAACAGAAATGAATCTTCAGTTGTGCCTGATAAATAGTGCCAAAAGTAGCTTCAGATCAGGCATCTTAGATTAACTCAAGTCCTCCCAAGTATAATTTTATGAAAACAAAAAAGAGAAATGAACTGAAAAAAGTAACGTGTTTATATGATAGGTAAATATACATGTATAGGGGCAAACAAGGTTGAGGGAATCATATGGTTAGGGATGTATATATATATATATATATATCCCGGCTTCAAGCGTCCTACGTGTCTAGCCACACTGATTGCTTCAATACGAGGTCGAAAGCGTTGGCATAATGAAGTCACATGATCTTTCTCAGTTTATGATATAGTGCTGATTATGGCGGATTTTAAAGATTTTATAGTATTATAACTTGTTTCGAAAGCGCTTTGTATGGATTGAACAATTCTCTTTTTACACGTTTGACATAAACTGGTCCCCTTGCATCACAGACCAAATTTGTTCCAAATAACCTCATGGTCAGCTCTTCTAATGAATTCTGTGAACTTGAGAACTTTTATAATGACTCTCATTGATTATCTGGTCGGCTTATCGATTTTTTCTTGGACTTTCCTTGCAAAATTATGTACTCTGGTAGTATTAAGACCCTCTATATAGTTTGTGTGTTTAGCTGCTGATGCCGCATTCCCATCGGCAGCTTTCAGCTTCTTTCAAACTTTCACAAGCATTTTTCAAAGAACTGACAATTTCTGTATCACGAACACTTTAAAGGCAATTTCTTTAGAGTCAAACTGATGTCTGACATTATTCATCTGAAGAGTATGGTAAAAAAGTTATTAAAAACTTAGAGCTGACATGTTAAAATAAACGGCACATGCATTTATATATATATATATAAATATATATATATATATATATATATAATTAAGTGTATGTGTGCATGTGTGTGTGAGAGATAGTTATATGCCTAGATATAAATAGAGAGGAAGAGAGAGAGAGAGAGAGAGAGAGAGAGAGAGAAAGAAAGTGTACGTGTGTTTGTGTGTGTAAACCTGCAAATCTATTTCAATTTTGTTTATTTTTTAAGATATATTTGTAGACTTATTACATTTTCTTTTTCCTTTTGTTGCATTTTCAACACGCACACACACACACACACACACACACACACACACACACACATATATATATATATATATATATATATATATATATATATTTCGAATAAATATCTAACAAAGCGATCAGCAAGCTTTGGATTTTGATAGCAATGAAGTTGGTTTTCACCGGGATGAATAAAGAAGTACATGCGAATGTAGTTATTTTTCGCTTTCATACTTGGGAAATAATACGAGTGGCGATGCTGCTTGTTCTGGTGACGGTGTAGAATGTTGCAAACGCTATTGCCGCTTCAAGGTGGCTGATTAGGCAATGGGAGTGGAAGTCAGAGCCGAAGAAAAAAAGGAAGGTACCGATTAACCACCTATCCTCGCTCTGTTACCATTAGCGACAAATCAAATATGACTCAGCATTGAAGAGCTACATTTCAGAAATATTCCTTCTTCATAGAACGCCCCCAACCATGTTCCTTTAAAGTCACTGCCTGTCTTATTCTTTTTAGATCTTCAGATGGCTAAATCTCATTTATATATATATATATATATATATATATATATATATATATATATATATATATATAAACATTTTTATATTTTCTTCCAATACATTTGATGTTTTTCCGTTTCTCGCTTTAACACCCATTTTCTGATGTTCTTTCCCAAAATTCTTGCCAAGTTTTACCCGTCTTTTATTATTTTTTCGCTCAATTTCTTTTTTCTGTGTCATTTTTCAGGGAATAATTTATTTTTTCTTTGTTTCAATGATTTTGCCAAATTCAGCAAATCGCTTCAAATATTCAAAGAAGCATTTCCTTCCCACAAAAAAATTCTTGTTAACAGGCATCTTTCCACCCTTTCGTCTTTTCTTCATTTATTTCATTTAATACTTTGTTTCATACATTCTTTTACACATTAAATTATTCTCGGAACCTGTGGCTTTTTTCCTTACACCATCTCTCTTTTACGAACTATTTATTACTTTCCTGTCTTCCTTACATACGTACGTTCTTCTTCTTCTTCTTCTTCTTCTTCTTCTTCTTCTTCTTCTTCTTCTTCTTCTTCTTCTTCTTCTTTTCATTCTTGTTTCCTTCAATTTTTAAAAAATGTTTTTCCCGCGTTTTTTTATTATAATTCATTTGTGAATCAATCTCTGCCTAATACAATTTTATCCCGCATATTTTTATTTATTTACTTCCACTTCTCCTTTTTTTCTTTTTCTGTTTTTTTTTTTCCATTTTATTTTCAGTTTCTGCTGTTTTATACTGTTTACAATTTGTCTATGGTTTTTTGCTCTTTTCATTTTTTACTCACTTAACAACCTCCTTTTTCTCTGTGTACCACCATTTCCCCATTATTTGCATTGTTATCAAAATTATTATTATTATTATTATTATTATTATTATTATAAGCAGTAGTAGTAGTAGTAGTAGTAGTAGTAGTAGTAGTAGTCACAGTTTTGATGTAACAGTCATTGTGGAAATTTAAGCAAGACTCTATTTTACTTTATACCGAGGATTATTTACCTCTGCCTCTTTCTTTGTCCTCTCATATCTTTCTTTGTTAACCATCTCATCTTTTTCTTTCACTTTTCGGGGTTTTTTTTTCTATTCACTTGCTCATATTCTCTTTTTTTCTTCTTGCTTCATTCACATTATAGTTGTCATTATTATCAAGCTATAATATTATCTGCATATTTTCGCATAATAACTTATTATTAATATTGTTATTGATTTAAAATATTCATTTACTTTGCACAAATCACCTCACCTGTTGAAACTATTAACTTTACGGCCTGACAATAAGCGAATGCAGCAAATAAGACAAAAAGAGGATAAGACTAGCCTCGACTGGATGGGCAAGGTGATTCAATGCGAACTGTGCAAGAAATTGAAATTTGGCCATTCGAACAGACGGTAAATGCACAACCCATAATCTATCCCGGAGAATGAGGCTCACAAACTCCTCTGTGATGTTGAGATACGAATGGATAACATAATTTAAGCCAGACGACCAGACTTTAAAAAACAAAAAGAACTTGCAGAATTGTGGACTTTGCTGTCCCGGCGGACCACGGAGTAAAATGAAAGAAAGTGAAATGAATTGTGGAACATGAAAGTGACGGTTAAACCAATTGTAATTGGTGCTCGTGGTACATTCTCTTATGGACGGAAGACATGAAAACAAGGAGAGTGGAGACCATACAAACTTTATCCTTATTTATATCGACCAGAATAGTGAGAAGAGTCCTGGAGATTTGAGGAGACTTGTCATTCAAACAACCATGAAAGACCATCTGCTAAGGTTGGTGTGAAAAACTCTCAAACAGTGAAATAATAATAATTGAGACCATCCTATTTATAGCAATATTAAGATCGGTTTGGATACAGAGAAGAGTCCTGGAGACAAATGGAGTCTTGCTTTCATTCAGATTTCCGTGAAAGTCCATAAGCAAATGCTGGTATTAAAATCTTGAAAGAAATTTCCCTTTTTTAATGATTGTGGTTATAATTTTTATTGCAAATTTGCAGGTATTATCTAATTATTATTTACTCCTAGATTTTTTCTTTCATATCAGAATTAGCTGATGGTTTTTTACTGGAGTTTGAGTGACAGGAACTCTTCTCAGTATTCTGGCCATTCTCAAAAATGAAGTTTGGATGGTAGCCACTCGTCCTCTTATATCCAAGTCCTCCAGCCCTTTTAATAATCTTTTGGTGAAAATACCAAAAGCACCGATCATGATTGGTATAATTGTCACCTTCATGTTCGATAATTTTTTCAAGGTCAAGGTACTTATCCTTCTTTTTTCTTTCCTTCTGTTTTATTCGGTGGTAAGTCGGGACAGCAAAGTTCACAATTTTGCAAGTTCTCTTTTTTTTATTATTATAAGGTCTGGTCTTCTGTCCGAGATTAGATGATCCGTTTGTATGTCAAAGTCCAATAGGAGTTCATATGTATCATTCTCTTGGACAGCTACTGGGTTGTGCATATATTATTTGTTCGTATGGTCAAATTTCAATTTCTTGCACATATCTCAGTGGATCACCTTGCCCACCCAGTCATGTCTAGTTGTATTCTCCTTCTTTTCTAATTTGCAGCATTCACTTATTATGTGATTGGCGGTTTCATCTATGTCACCGCATAACATACATTTGCTATTTTGTTGCGTCTTATCTATTCACGCTTTGATATGATTGGTTCATATGGCATTGTTTTGTGCTGCTGTTTAGTGAGATTGTTCCTCTCTTAAGGTTTCCTTTTCTTAGGCACGTTCAGGTTTTCGTCATCTGAGATGTTGTTTATTAGTCGTTTAAAACTGTCATGGAGTTGTTTTTCTTGCCATTTTGTTTCCTTGTCAGTGTCATTCAGTTGACCATCATGTTATCAGTATTGTTTCTGGTGGCTGTAATCAATCCGTCTTCGTGATTTTCTCTGTTGTCCTAGAGTCGTTGTATCGATGTATCAATTCTGTCTTCAATGCTGGCAAGTCATCTTCCACCCTCTTTACTTGATACATATAGTTTGTCAACGTCATTACAGGAATGTAATGCCTTATGCATGGTCATTAGTGTTCTTGTTCTTCGATCTGTTTACTTAAGGTAATCTCTGGTCCACTTCAAAAAGGGTCCCGAATATACAACGAGGGATCCCACCAAGGTATTTATTCATTTGATAAGGTTTCTGCTACATAGTGTTATCGCGAGTAGCCTTTTAGCTCTCCTGAGATATTCTTTCTTAATTTTTTCTTACATCACCTCTTGTTTGATGGTGTCAGCCACCAAGATGCCCAAATATTTATAGGTTTCCTTTTCAAATCTTGTCAGTCAGTCAGATGTCGTTTACCATTTTTCATTACTAGCATAGCATATTTTTCTATGCCAAATTCCATTCCTATGTCCTGACTTAATATTCTAACTGCACGTATTAGATTGTCCAGTTCTTTTTCATTTTTTGCAAACAGTTTGATATCGTCGATCTACATTAGGTGATTAATCTTTTCCTGCGATTTTCTAAGTTTGTATCCGACTGTGCATTTTCTGAGTATGTGGTTTAGTGGCATCATCCCAATTTTGAATAGTAACAGTGATAGTGCACCACCAAGAAATATACCTTTTTGGATCTTTGTTTCTGCTAAGCTTTTTTCTCCTGATGTCAATTCAACTCTGCAGGTGTTCCTGTTTTTCTCGACAAAGTTTATGACTTCAAGTGATATTTTGTACATTTTGAGGCAGTTTATTATCCATCTTTGCGGAACCATATCATATGCCTTTTTTGTATTCAATCCTGGCCATAGCCAGATTATTCCGTCTGGTCTTCCTCTAGTTTAGGATTTGCTGGTCTATAGAAAGTAATTCTGTTGTATCTTTGAATCCTTTGCGGCACCCTTTCTCTTCCTCATGTAACAATCCACGGCTTGTTGGCAAGTATTAAATGTCTTTCCCTATTTGTGCTGTTAATATTTTCCACATCATCTGTAGGCAAGTTATGAGTCTGTAGTTGTTTGGGGCGGTTCCTTTGCTCTGGTCTTTTTGGATCAGTTTGGTCTTTCTTTTGGTTATCCATTCGGATGTGTGCGCCCTTCTAATTCGTCTGTTATATTGTTAATCCATTCTGCAATTTCGTTATGTTTTCTTGGTTTCCAAAGTCGTTCGGTTTCTCTTGAATCTGGTTGTTGGAATGTTTTCGTGTCATCTCCTCTCACTTGTTGATAGAATTTTTTTCATTGTTTCGAAAAGTCCTGTTTTGTCTGTATTGTTTTAGCCTTTATCCATATTTCTTTAATCTTCCTTCTTTCGCCAGTGCTTTCAGGTTTATTTCCTCAAGTTGTATAGCTATTTTTTCCTGTGTTGTCTTTTCCTTTTTGTTCCTACATGTTCCAGCGTCTTTCCTTTGTCTTATCATTTTGCCCTGTTTTTGTAATTTTTTATCTGGGTTTCCAGTCGAATTTCCCATCCTGGTTCTGATTTTTCCTTCGTGCTTTTTTAAGGGGATCCCAATTTTCTTTCAAATAAATTTCGCCCCTGCATAAATTAGTTCATTTAAATCGGTTATATTATTTATTGATATATAAAGTAGTACTTGATTTATTTTACTCGTTTTCGTCTTAACTGTGATGGTAAGGTAATCTTTTTCTCGTTCATCAATCTCTTTAAATTTTCTAGATATACTTTTTGTCCTTGTGTTAGTATTTGCTCTGTGCTTTTTGGTTGTGTGGCGTTTCTGTTTTCCGAAGTTGGTGGTTCATTTCGGTTGGGTAGTTTTTATTTGTTAATACTTGGTATGTCTGATATTGTATTACTATCTTGTTCATTAGTTATTTTCTGGTGCATTTCTGGTATTTCAAGTTCAGAAAACCAACTTTTCTTTATTATTGTCCTTACTTGGTCAAGTTTTTGGCTTGTTGTCTGAAAACTTGCACATTCTTGGCAGTTCTATATCATTCTTTTCCTATATCCTCTTTGTATAGGGTTGGTCCTAAAATAGCTATGCAGTGCAAAAGAGTTGTTTTCCCTTGTCGAGGTTTTATTTGTTCGTCTCTGGTTGGTGTCGTTCCTTAAATCATCATTCATGTACCAAAAAAAAAAAGAAAACTGCCAACATTCACAGGATGACAACTGGGTCTCCCATGTTGGTTATCAAGAGAGTATTTGCCGATCTTGACACCCAAGCCTGTTGCCTGGGTCCCACGTTGTGTTATATTTTGATTCCACATTTTTTTCATGGGTGGTATATTGTTGACCCAGTGGTTGTTTATTATTTGCACGACTAGCGAGAACAGTCACGGTGACTGTTCATGAACTGCGGGTCACAAAAAAAGGGATAAAATCTCAATTTTTAACTTAAGAGTCCATTATCACGCTATGTTTATGCCTTATTTCTCGAACTGAGTACCTGAACTAGCTTCAGGTGTTCCTGTATCATTATATTTGCTGCCCTATTTTGAGACTTTATTTCTGCTTAGGCTGGTCATATCTGATTAAAGATTAGCTTCCTGATGTCTTTCCGGTTGTATTGTGAACGGTCAATGTTCTTACTTAAGGCTTTCACACTATACCTGCTACGAATATTTTCATTTAATGAGACAAGTCACAGATAAGCCATATAGAACTTAGCGCGGTAAATTTAAACAAATAAATTGTGTGATTTCCAAATAGTTTAACGGAAAAAGTTTTAGCAATTAAAAATTCTTCATTTAAAATACTATTGTTCACCAAAAGATTTTACGGGTAACGAAAAATCAATGTTTTTTTTTAAATTAAGGACAGATTGTACAGACTCGAATTTCTTCGAAAACTACACAACAAAGATTCGTTTATCTGCGCTAATCGTTCAATTCCTGCTTTCTACTTTTTGGAGCTTTTTTTTAATTATAAGAAATAGAGATCATGTGACATTCTAGAATGTTCGAGTCTATAGGCATTTTTTAGTTTATTTATTTATTTTTTATTTACCATCCTACTTACATTCTTCCAAACCCTCACCCCACAATAGAAGTAGCATATAAGTTATATAGAATTAAGCGCGGTAAATTCAAATAAATCTATTTCGTGATCTCGAAATAGTTTAGCTGAAAATAATTTCGGGATACAGTAAGTTTTTCTTACCAGAGTTAGCTAGTAGCCTTTCACAGGAGTCTGAGCGATAAATAGTCTCGTCGGGTCTCCAGGACATTTCTCGGGATTCTGGACAATCTCAACAATATTGCCTTTGGATGCTATCCTGCGATTTCCAACTCTTCCAGACCTCTTTCCAAGTCTTTGGGGACGTTTACAAATGCATCAGTTACAATTGATATTACCATCATCCTCAGATTCCACAGGTTTCTTAATTCTCTGGCGAAGTCTAAATACTTTTCTCTCTTTTCGCATTCTTTGATTTTTCGGCTTTGTTTACTCTACAACAAATTTTCTTTCCTTTTTGTTAATTATCACTATGTTTCGTATCTGGCCGAGTTTTAGTGATCCGTTTGTATTTCAATTCATGCGTCTCATTCTCCAGAATGGATTTTCCTTAGTTCATACACCATTTGGCACTCTCGTCAAATTTGAATCTCTTGCACAATTCCCAGCTAACCACCTTTCCCATCCGGTCATGCCTAATTTTGTAGTCTCTTTGTGCCAGACTACTGCATTCGCTTATTATGTGATTAACATTTTCATCTCTTTATTCTCATCATCTACTATTGCTATTCTGAAGACTTGGAAATGGCTAAGAAAGGGAAATCTCAAGAAAGAAACTGAATCGATATTTAATTGCTGCACAAGGACCAATTATATTTGAGTTAAAACTGATAATCCTATTTACCAAACCCCTCCGCTCGGGCAGGATATGACACAAGGTCAGTTTTTAAGCGAAGTTTAACAGGTTTGAATTCAGAGTTTTCCTTCTCCTAGACTAGTTGCCTAACCAAGGCTGAAGAACCTAGTCTGTCCTACTATTTACCCATAGCTGGAGGGAGAATAATTGGATTCATACCTTTCGCAAGGGTATTAGTGCTATGTGAAATGCAATCGTCCAGGATTTGAACTCGTGTCACCGTGTCCATGTCCTACGACGATAACCATTACACCACGGGCACCTCCTTGAAACTGATAATACTCAGCGGAACAGCAAGTTTAAGTTGTGTTTAGATATAGATGCAACGGTTAATCATATTTAAATGCAGGAAACTTGCCCAAAAGGAATTCCAAACGAGGCACAGTTGGGTGAAAAAAGTGCTCCACCAGGAATGGTATAAGTAACAACTAGTATTAACAAATAGTAAATACACAAACAAGATGCTATCCTTGAGGACCCATAATATTCTTTGAAAATTTAGATCTCCTAATCCTGAACAGAAGACCAAACCTTATATTTATTAACAAATAAAAACAGTGAAAACATTGATAAATATTTGAAACTTGATAAAGAACTAAAAAAAAATATGGTACATGAAAGTGAAAATGATACCAATTTTGGATGGTGCCGTTGGAATAGTCTCC
>CAUZXS010005439.1:90000-157073 GCA_963585895.1 Sepioteuthis lessoniana | reverse complement strand
ATGCATATCAGAATATACCCGAGTCATATACATACACAACCACAAAATGAAAGATTCATAGAGATATGCAACGAGATGTAGACATATAAAGACACCCAATGGAAAAGTCTCTTACATGACAACAACTAAAGTATCAGATACAAAGAAATACACATCCACACACATAAATACACAAAGAGACACATACATACATACATACATACATACATACATATAAACATCAAATATGTACAAAGGCTCAAAGAAATATGGAGGCTTAAAGTGTAAAGAATCTCTTGCACAGACACACACACACACACACAAACAAACCAAAAGTTTATAAAATCTACATCATATCATATTTGAATGTTCTGATCATTAAGTTTAATAATTATTATCATTAATAATAACTCACTTAAAGGAGTACCCTCAGCAACTTAAAGGCCACTCAGTACCAAACAATATCCTATTTATAGAATCTATCTTAAATATAATATAGATATTTTGATAATATTTTTATAATCATCATTGTTTATTATTACTACTCACTTAAAAGGCAGCTCAGTATTAAATCAGAGCCTGTTTATAGAATTTATATTGAATTGCAAATTAATATAAAAGAAAAAGTACATTATAAATTAACAGTTGATATTAATCTCATTGAAGAAATTATAATAATTGGGATGAGTGTCCACAAAGATTCTACACTATTATCCTTATGATGTCAGCCCACTCAGCAGGGAATGTAGAATACCCTGACTGCATCTCTGCAAAGGGGTAAGACCAAGACCCTCCTTCTGTCCAACAAATGTCCTAGATATGACACTATACCATTTGGTAGTAAGGCACTAGTCCTGGAGCTTGAGAGAATGTGTAATACCCTTTCATTACCATTACTCCCAGGTCCACTGAGTCAGAGTGGTAGTACCTGTTATGGTCCCATCTTTGGATCAAATAAAAATATTCAATCATTTTCTATACTTGAAACCATTTAACAGAGTGCAAACTGGTAAATTGAATTATTCATATTACAATGCAACACTTAAAACCATTTGACTGTGTAAATAAATGAACTCGTGTTTTATAGCAGCATAAGGAACGAATATACATGGCAGACGAATGATCATAACACTTTGTTATAAAAATATAACTCACACTTTATTCTTGACAGGGGTCAAATCTTCTGTGGTGTGAGAGACACAGAAAGATAGAGGGAGACGAATACTGACTGCCATATTGACCCATATCTTCTTCTCTTGACCATACCACGCTGTGTTATCTTCAACGCTCCACTTAGCACTTCTATTTCTCAGCAGAGGGAGTACTCAACCTGAGGCCTGCTGTGTGCCACTGTCCCAGCTGGGCACCCAGCCACTCACTGGCACTCCTGTGACTGACTGAATCTCTTCTGACTCAAGATTCACACTGCTGTATCTCATGTGGGCATCTGCATATATCATTTCATAACATACCCACATTTCTGTTCAACCATGTGACTGCTTCCACTTATTTTCACAAGTGTGTTCTATGCAGAGAATCTCTGATTCAATAAACAACACTCTGGGACGTTTAAAAATTGTTACCCACATACAACCACACATAAAGGAAATCCCAATGGTTTTTTGTCTGTTTTTTTTTTTTTTTGTATTTTCGATTTTCAATTCATTCCATCTTCTTAATTGCCTGATGATTGTTGTTTTGCAAAAACTCCATGAAACTCAGGGTCACAGAATATTTTCCATGGATTATATATATATATATAGTAATTTACAAAGCTCTTTGCTTCGATGAGGTACAAGGCTGAATGAATGGGATGCCCAATGAGACTCGAACTCACTCGTGTAGGTTTGCTAGTCTAACTTGCTAACCATTACACCACCAGAGGTGTCCATGGATTATATATATATATATATATATATATATATATATATATATATATATATATATATATATATGCCAAATTCTGTTTTTATACAACCCACAAAGGTTGATATGCAATAAAACACGACCAACCATCCTTATTTAATGGCAAATTGGATTGGAAGTAGCATTATTCTCTCAAAGAATTTTAATCCTTTTACTCAAATAAAAACCTTGCTAACATGTGCCCTTTTTGCTATTATAAGAACATACAAACATGCAAAAATAAGATCATTATTATATAGATTATTGTATAGTTGTCATTTGTATGCCACTATACCTGACCAAGAAAGGAAAATGCTTCCGTAATTAGCAGTAACTCAACTTTGGGTATCTCCCTTAAATATGAATTAAAAAAGAAGTTTATCTAACTAAAAATTACTGAGAAACTATTGGCTGAGTTGTAGTGGAAATTGCTTTATTCTTCATTGCATTTAACAAAATTACTATAATCTGTCATTTTTATAATGATAACAAGCTTGTATAAATCAAATGATAATAATTCAGTAGGATCCTTCTTGGATACATTTTGGGAATTTGTTAATCTTTGATTAGTCTAGTACACAGGCTTTAGATTGCTTACAGTACCTGCTATTCCTAAATAGTCACCCATCTAAGAACTAAGCAGGCTTGATGATGCTTAACTTCAGTTATCAGTTGGAAACCTGAGCTTTAAATATTTAGTCATCCAACCCCTCCACCATTAGCAGCATGTGACACAGTGTCAAGTTTTATATGTACTAAAACTGGTTGGAATTTAGAGCTTTCCTTCTCCTAGACTAGTTGCCATACCGAGGCTAAAGAACTTAGTCTGCATAATTATTTACCCTTAGCTGTGGGGTAACTTTTAGATTCATGTCTTTCCTAAAGGTATTAGTATGAAATGAAATGCAAATAGCTTTGTCCAGGATTTGACCTCAGGTTTCCAATTCAATTTCCTTCAGTGTTTTAAGTTTGACTTATCATAAGTCTTTCAGTTAATGTCTTTTTTAACAAGATGAAGTGGGGTGTCCTCATGGTGTAATGGTTAAAGCGATGGACTGCGGAATCGTAGTACGCGAGTTCATTCTCCAGTCGCGCTATTACATTCACTTTCAGGCAAATACCCTTGGGAAAGGTATGAACACCTTATCCTCCCAGCTATGGGTGAAATAGTATCACTACTGTTCTTCTAGGAGAATGCCTTTGGCATTAAATAACCTAAAAAGAGTTGATATGCCATTAAACAAAGAAACCAAACCAAACCTAACAAGATGAAAATCTGGTTGTCTGTTGGGGATTTTGAATCAGAACAAATTATCACATTTCAAACAAATTGGAAGTCTTTTATTTTCATTCCAACAATTAAAGCAAATTTCAAATCAAAAAAGTTAGAAGAAAAAAAATGCAAGTAGCATAGAAACCTCAAAGAAATAGAAAATTTAAAGCAAAAATGTTGAAAATTTAAAGAAAGCTGATATTTATTGCTTTAAAATTGCAATCAAGTTTAATATTGCGCATTTTTTCATTTTTTAGCCAAACTCAAAATGAAATTTCATCCTGTGGAATTATGTTAACCTCCATGGAAAAATCCAATCAACAATAAAATTAATTCCTTTTTTTATATTTGATAAATTTTCCTTTCTTTTACATACAATATTGGTTGGTTTGGTTTCTTTGTTTAATGGCATATCAACCTTTGTAGGTTATTTAATGCCAAAGCCATTCTCCTAGAAGAACAATAGTGGATCAATTGAGGAGACAGACTGGCTTAGCATCCAAATTATGATTATGTTGAGGAAATAGAGGAATATTCAAAGAATTGTCCATTACAAACTGTTAGACAATAATCAAACAATCACCTCTAATATCTTTGCCCAGTCAGCTGGGGCTGTAGAATACACCAACTGCATCTTTGTAGAGGGGTAAGACCATCTCCTAATGAGTGTCCTGGATATGACACAAAACAATCTGATGGTGAGACTTCAGTAACATTGGAGCTTTCAAGAATATGGAGTAACCCTTCATTGCCATCACTCCCTGGTCCACTCTGGCCCAGAGTGGTAGCATCTGATAGGGTCCTATCTATCGGTCAAAAATAGAACTAAACTGTGTAATTACGCAAAACTGAATTGTTTGAAATTAACTGTTTTAAATTTAACTGTGTGTAAATAAATGACTGATTTTTAATTGAATTTTTAGTGATATGTAGCAATACTAGGAACTGTTTAACTTAGTTGACATGCTAAACTAAATTGTTTGATTATTTAAATGTGTGTAAACAAAAGGCTTTACTTATGCTAAACTGAATTGTTTGAAATTAAGTGAAACCACTTAACTGTCTGAAGAAAGAAAAAAAAAGCACAGGCTAGTTTTAAAAAAAATGTTCACTTTGAAATTTGTTTAGAAATGAGATTTAATATATGTATAAAAAGGATTTGGAATTAAATGACCTATAATGGTTGATATGCCATAAAACCAAACATAACCTAACTAACTTTGAATCTCTACACAATCAACTTCATGGTTTAAAAACAGCTTTGGACAAAAAAAAATTCTTCCTTAGTCAACAGAAAGGGAGCCATCCGCCATCACAATAATGCCCATTCTCCATATTCTCCTGACCGTGCTCCTTCTGATTATCACTTTTATAGGGGATTACAGAATCATTTGGATGGTCTTAGACTGATATCAAGAGACAAGGGTGAACATAAGTTGTTCTCACATTTTCCATTAAAACAAAGAATTTTACAAGCATGACAGATGGTTTGGTTTCTTTGTTTAAATGGCATATCAACCTTCATGAGTTATTTAATGCTAAATCCATCTTTGTTGAAAAACAGTTGTGGTACTATTTAACCAACAGCTGGGAGTGGTGATAAGGAGGTTCACATCTTTCCCAAGGGTATTAGTCCAAAAGTGAATGTCCAACAAATTAACCACTGTACCATAGCGACTTCCATTATTACTTAGTTTGCTGCAACATTTTCTGGCTATTTTTGTAACACATCTAGTTAGGGGCTGAAAAAGAAGTTTACAAGTGAATCACTATCAGTGAACTGCAAGCTGCCAAGGTCAGTTTTCAGGTTCTGATGCAGTTGTAAGTATTTTTGATACACATTAAAAAGGATTTTGTTTTGTGTTTCTTTTTGTTCTCATTAAAATGCGATGAATTCTAAAGTTATAGAATTAGTATTTTCTGAGAATAACTAATTTGGTGGAAAGACTTTGGTATTTTGCTGAGTAGTTTCAAGTGCCTAAAATTACAATTTAAATGACTGATTTTAACAGCATGACAACAAATGAAAGATTATTTTTAAAGGTTTAGGAATTTTATTTATTATATGTTTATATTTGTATTTTTTTTTTGTATAATTGTTATATGATTTCAAGTATTCCAATCTAATACTAATAATTTGCACTCAGTTGTATAGTTTCAAGTATTATTTCAAACTAATAATCATATATTTCAAGCAATTATTTCTATTTAATAATAATCATTTGTTTGCACCCAGTTATATGGTTTCAAGTAGCTAATGATAATCCTTAATAAACAATTATAGCTTCAAGTAACTATTCTTAATACAAATAATTTACAATTATATGATATCAAGTATTCCTATTTAATACTAATAATTTTCAAACAGCTTTATTTGACCTATAGATAGGATCCTAAGAGGTATTACTACTCTAGGTCAGGGTGGAACTGAGAGTAATGGTATTGAAGGAGTATATCACACTTCCTAGAGCTCCAGGAGTGGAGTATGATTTAGATGGTTACAAATACTGTATATATCAGTGTATTTGATACATTTTTGAATAAATGTTTTAAAGAAATAAACCCTTAAAAATAGCACACAAGAAAAGCTAGTAAATATTATTCTAAGCCTGAATTATCTAAATAAAAATATAATTAAGCTTCTTTTTTTTTTTCTAATTAAAAATAAAAATTCGCAACCTGTTGCCACCAACATCCATTGGTGTTTGAATTGGTATAAAATTAGTGATCTTAAAACATTTCTCTTTTTCACTCAACAATCTTTAAGTGGAGTACAACTGGTTTGCAATCAGTTTTCCTTCTCCTGAAGTGGTTGCCAAAAGAACTCAGTCTGTTTTACCTTTTACCTATAACTGGAAGAAGAACTGATGGATTCATGCCTTTCCCAGGTGAAATGAAACGCAAACAACCAGGATTTGAACTCTGGGGGTAGTTGACATTTGCCTCTGCCTCCCATCAGACAGGGCTTGATACAAGGTCAGTGATTAAAGTGGGGATTAAGGGAGGGGTAGGTCAGGAACGAACCGAAGCTCAAACCCTGTTGGTCTGTGCTGGTCATCGACCCACTAAGTGCAATGTTCTGTGGTAGATTCCATTTTCTACAACAATCATTACACCCAGTATGCTGATGTAAGCCCACCATTAGGATATTAAAATATTTCTTATTTTCAATTTGTAGACACACCATATATTTGCAATTATATATTTTTCAAATCAAAGAACAATCTACATTGACTTAAACCTCAAATGAATATTTACAAGAACTCAAAAACATCTTGAATCATTAAAAATCCAAGGCCTTTTACACAATATGAATTGTCTTTTGGAGAAAAAAAGAAGAAAAAAAAACTTTGTAAATGTGTTTTATTAATGTTTTCTCCATTAACAAAACACATTTACAAATATTTAATGCAGGCATATTTTATCTACCATTAGACAATGCTGCACTCAATTTACAAACAGTTTTCTTGCTATTTGCAATTAGTATTTACTTATTACATTAACCATTTCTTGCCATACTTAATGTTAATTTGAAAATCTGTAGGAAATTATAAAACAAAAGTATTATTCATTGGATTTAGTTTCTTTTTTAATGGTATATCAACCTTTACAGGTTATTTAATATCAAAACTATCCTTGTAGAAAAATAGTCATGGTTTTATCTAACTATGAGTTGGGAGATAAGAGGGTATTAGTTCCAAAGTGAACTTTAGTGTAACTGGAGTTTGAACTCATTTCCTACAATGTCACAATCCAGCATGCTAGCCACTACACCAACGGGACTTCTCTTTTATTAACTGTAACATATCCGCTATACATGTTTATAGCTCACCAATATAAATTTATATTAACTCTTTGCTAATATATGATTGAGTTAGTTTCAATTATTTGATTAAATTTTTTTTTTTTTAGAGGCGGGGAGCATAACATTTTCATTTTAAACCTTCATCAGGGTGTACAAATTTTTAAATGAACCAAAAAGATGAGAAAGTTTTAAACTTTCTTTCTCCCACTAATATAAAGACACAAATGCAAATGAGATGTTTGCAAAAAAAGGGCTCGATGCTACTACAGCAGAGCAGGTATAAAAACACAGAAAAATATGAAATTATGAACATTAGAAGTGTGTCATCGTAAGTTTTATCTGGTGTGCACAATCATCAGACATATCATTTTGATAGAATTCAAATAATAAGATTTTGAAGTTTATATTTTGTTGCTTTTGGGGTTTTTATTTTTATTCAGGATATGTAAATTTTTAACATTATATGGAGTCTTTTGTAGTAGCACATCTATATTAGTTGTTTTAATCACAATAGTTTAACCCACTGAATCAGACTGCCTTCACTAGATGTCTGTTGAATTGGAGAGATTTCATGGAATTTTAATTATGACCCATATTTTCATCCACGAGGAAATAGGTGGCACTATTAGTGATTCTCAACATGGGTCCTTACGTGTTCCTGAAATTTTTTTAAATGAGCCTGGAGTTGGTCCAAGAAAAATAGGTGAGCTTTGAAATGTATGTATTTTTTTTCCTAATGGTGTAAAATCATAAAACACAAACTGATTTACTTTATCTTTAAAGACAAATAATTAAGAAATTATCAAAATAGAATTTTCAATATTTCCTTGTGACAATTTAATAAATGGAATCTCTATTTGTGCTTGAACATTTTTTGACACTCAATATGTGCTACAAGGAAGAAAAGGTTGAGAAATACTGTTCTCAACCCCCAAGTTGTATGTGTGTGTGAGTGTGTGAGGGTTTTTTTTAACATGTCAACAAATACAAATATCTTGTTAAAAAAAAACTCAAAGAAAAAAATTAACAAAAACAACCCCAAAACACCTTATCAACAGAATATATCCCCGAATGGCTTTGCTTCAGTTAAATGTCATATGAAAGAGAGCAAGTCATGAATGTTCTGGTGATTTATTAAATCAAACTGACAAGACAATTTCCAATAAAAATAAATTCTCTCCAGTCTAATCAATTTCCAAGCAAAGAAAGAAAAAAGAAAAATGGACATCACTAAGAAACAGAAAAACAAATTAATGTTTCAATGTCCGGAGATTTATTTCCACCTAAAAAGAAACGTTAGATTTACAGGGATGTCTGAAAATAAGGTACAAACATTTACTAATCTTATAGGTTATTTGCTTGACAAAAGAAATCAAACGTTTGTGACCACAACTACTATGACTCCTTTTCCTTCTAACTGTAGTTGAGATTGTTCATTACATAAGTAGCATCAATCTTTTATGACCAATTTTTCACCTCAAAAGCAAGACGCTGTTCATTACTTGAGATAGCTAATCATCGTTCTTTTCACTCAATGTATAAGAACACCATTTAAGGCTAAAATTTATTGGTGGTTTATCACACAGTCTTCATGACTCAAGTAATGGCCCTGGAGACTGGGGTTCAATCCCAGGTTGAGTCATACCAAAGACTCAAAAAATGGTACTTGATTCCGCCTTGCTTAACAATCAGCATTATAAGGTACAGATCAAGAGTAAAGTGGAGCAATCCAGGGAAAGGAGTGGCACCCTTTCTTACACCTTGGAGTAGTAGCTATCAAAAAGAGAGCCCTCAGGTCACTACAGTTGCCAAATTTACTTACTTTCTGATTAGTTCATAAATACACTCCTTGAAAAATATAAGTTAACTGTTCTTCATTTAACTGCATTGGGACTCAACAAGATGATATGACCAACTTTGGAAGATCAAATTGCTCACTCATATCAGGAAGTTTGCACAATCATCCTGAATTAAAGCTTCGATGTATTTGTTGTAATTTGGTTCTTGAATTTTATTAACTAGAAATACCAGTTTCACCAGGTTGGTGGGAAATCAGAAGTAACGGCTCCATAATTTTTATTTGTCGATAAAAGGTGGTAACATACACTGGAGTCTTCTATCGATTTTATTACCATATATGATGACATATAAGGCGCACGGGTGTATAAGACACATCCCAATTTCAGCAGAGCAAAAAAAAAAAAAAAAAAAATACTGATATTAAACATGATGAAATTAATATAATGAATATTATTAATAATAACACTTTTAATCTGTATAATAGCCTTTGAAATAATGAAAATAGGTATATGAAAGTTACACTAAAGTCTAAGCTAATAGGAGTTGCCATGTAGCTAATTTCGACTATCACAAATTTTAAACCTACATATGGCATATAAGACGCAGGGGAAATTTTTAAAGATATTTTTAGTAAAAAAAGGGAATAAAGTGCACCTTATATGCTGTCAGATATGCTGAAGAATCTTGACAGCATCCAATGTTGCATTCTGTTGTTGATAACTCTGCATGCATTGAAGAACTTATTCAAGAGGATAGTGCAAACTTTGGGATATTACAATGGAATTTATTCTTCCCAAGTCAGTGGTCCATGAAATCATCCACAAGAATTCAGGACATTGGAAAGTGCCATCTCACTGTGTCCCAAAGCAATTGACTGAAGTGCATCACCCTAAATTCACTGAGGATAATATTCATACATTATAGAAATATCATATACTGATGAGATAACTGAATCAATCTTGATGGTAACTTCTTGAAGAAGAGTAATGCTAGTAATACAAGCAGAATACTTTATTTGTAGAGACTAATAAACATGTTTGATTGGTAAATACTTTTTGGACATCTCTCATATATTCCTAGCTACACATAAATATGATTTACACATATAAGTATTTATCCATCAATTTTTTTTAAATATCTGTTTATGTTCCTATCACAGACTGTTTATATGCATTATCTATCATTTTTAGTCTGATACAAGGCCGTAATATTTTTACAGAGCATCATTCTAATCTATATTTGATTATGACTTTCTACTAAAGATTTATCTCTTTTTGTCTGTTTCATATATATAACGAGCGAGAGAGAGATCTTAACAAAAAAAAATAGTTCAAAAGACGTGTGTGAGTGTATTACTTTTCTGTTGTCTGACCTTCTTTGAATTTTATATTTAAATCAAAAAATTTTGTCTATATTTCTTTCTATCCAAAATATACTTAAAAGACATGTTAGAAGCATAATAAGCAAATCAGAAGTGCTTTAACTAAGTTCTTACTCTATAATCTAACACTGTGATCTCTGACAGTTGATAAGCTGAAATGGCTAATCCAACCTGACTATGAAACCATGGAAGTCAGACTATCAGATTTGAACTAGTATAAACTAGTAATCTTCATGGTCTTTGAACTGGGATTAAAGTGTTGTATCTGTTCATCTCTCCAAACTTTGGACTTGTTTTGAACAGGAGATGAAAAAAAAATTAAGTGAGCTTTGTCCCAGGGATTACAAGAATGCAACAGCCAGTAAGAGCAAGGGTCAGAGTTGTCTACCAATGCTAGTGAGACACTGGTTGCAGGGACTGGCCTTGCCTATACATACATGTATGGGATTCCACATTAAAAATGATGTGTCACATACTCAACATCTGAGGAAATACAATTAAACAGGGACAAATAATTCTATTTATTCAAAACACACACACAATCATCTATATATATATATATATACACACACACACACACACACACACACACACACACACAGAATGAAATAGTGGTATATGTAAAATCTTATGTAGGTACTGAAAACATAATTATATGTATGTACATAACACTATGTAATAACATTTTTACTTTACTTGTTCCAAGTAAAGTAAAAATGTTATTACATAGTGTTATATTTTTTTTTTTTTCTTTTTTCATCATACAACCAAAATGAAGATGAACGAACGTCTAATGTAATGTCCGCTTTTAGTTGATCTTGTGTATACATAGGTTTTTTTTTTTTTTTTTTAAATACCCTATCCGGTGGCAAAAGCTGCTCGGTAGCGCCAGGAGTGGCAGTACCGCCTTGAGCTACTGAAACTGTGTTATCACCCTGGTTGGCGGCTGATGAGGCTAGGGTATCGCACGTGCTTCCACACGTTGTATGATGAAAAAAAAAAAAATATAACACTATGTAATAACATTTTTACTTTACTTGTTCCTGGGTAGAGAGTGTTATTTTTCAATTGCTTATGCCTTTAGAAACACAAAAGTAAAAGTCTGCTCCCTTCAGCATTGTAGCAAGTGTGCTACAAAGAGGTACATTAGCCCCATATCTCTTTATCATCTGTCTAGACTACATGCTTAGAATTTCTATCGATAAAATAAAAGAAAACGGGTTCAAGCTGACAAAGGAAATAAGCAGAAGATACCCCGCACATACAATTACGGATGCGGACTACGTCAATGACATAGTGCTTCTGGCAAATACACCCATGCAAGCCGAAACCCTGCTTCATAGTCTGGAATAAGCAGCTGCTGGCATAGACCTCCATGTCAATGCACATAAGATGGAATACCTGTGATTTAATCAAAGAGGTGACATCTTCACACTAAACGGTAGTTCTCTGAAACTAGTAGACAAGTTCACCTACCTAGGAAGTAGAGTTTCATCAACCCATGACTAGCAAAGACACGGACAGCTATCGATAGGCTATCAGTCATATGAAAGTCAGACCTGACCAATAAAATTAAACAGTTTTTTCCAAGCAGCAGTTGTGTTGATACTGCTGTATGGATACATTACATGAACGCTAACTAAACATATGGAGAAAAAGCTTGATGGCAACTACACAAGAATGCTGCAAGCAATATCAAACAAGTCCTAGAGGCAGCACCCCACAAAGCAGCAGCTGTACAGCCACTTAACACCCATTATGAAAACTATCCAAATTAGACAAACAGACATGCGGGACACTGCTGGAGAAGTAGGGACGAACTCATAAGTGACATACTCCTGTGGACCCCTTTGGATGAGCAAAGGCAGGATGACCAGTTAGAACCTACATACAACAGCTCTTTTCCGATACAGGATGTAGCCTTGAAGACTTACCAGGAGTGATGGACAATAGAGAAGAGTGGCAGGAGAGGGTCAGGAAGATCTGGGCTGGTGGTGTGACATGATGATGATGATGATGATGATGGTGCCTTATGTAATTAGAAAAGACCTATTTTTCTCTTCAGGTCTTGTTTTTGTGTTACCAATAAGCGTATTATGAAAACATGATGAGTGACTATATTTGGAGGTTGATATGTGAAAGCGATTTACTTTATAGCCGCCAATCTCAAAAAGAAAAAAAACTACACACTTCTAAAGATTTTATATAACTTACCCAGGCCATAAAAGCTAAGTTTGAAGGGAATAACGACGATTTTCTATCCTTTTATGATATGAACAATTAAGAAAAAATACATACTCTCCAGGAACAAAATTTGTGTTACATAATGTTACCCACGGCACAAAAGCAAAGTTTGAAGGGAATAATGACCATTTTCTATACTTACCCCCCCCAAAAAAAATCATAATATACATGGACAAAATTTGTGTTACATAATGTTACCCACGGCACAAAAGCAAAGTTTGAAGGGAATAATGACCATTTTCTATACTAACCCCCACCAAAAAAAATCATAATATACATGGACAAAATTTGTGTTACATAATGTTACCCACGGCACAAAAGCAAAGTTTGAAGGGAATAATGACCATTTTCTATACTTACCCCTCCCCCAAAAAAATCATAATATACATGGACAAAATTTGTGTTACATAATGTAATTATGTGTGTATGTGTGCGTGCGTGTGTGTGTGTGTGTGTATAATCATATACACATATATGTGTACTCAAAAATATGTAGGCTCTGAAAAAAAAAAAAAAAAAAAAAAAAGAAGCATTTCTCGTGACAAGAGTTAAATAAAGGGATGAAATGCACAAAAATGTGAATAAACATGCATTCCCACTTGTAAAAGGAAATTCCTACCAAAATTTAAAAAAAACAAAAATAAAACAAGTATTTTTTTTAACACAATATGTGTAATACAATATGTATAATGAAGTAGACCAACACACACATTCATGCTTAACAGGTACACATACAGAGAAATGAATACATATATGAATATGCATCTTAGAAAAAAAAAAGCACACCAGTGTGTAACCTTACACCTACACGCAAATGCATTTGTTGGTAAGTACATGTACATCTGCAACCTCTTCCTCAGATTAAAAAAAAAGAAAAAAAAAAGATGTTTCTGTTCAAATGACAACAGGCATAATTAAATAAAGAATTTAATGTTGTCACCTGCTACATGATTCACACATTATGTCAGTGTAATGGAAAAAATACATACACACTCATAGACACACTTATGTATAATGAAACCCAGACAAATTGAAAGAATTCTTTTGGTAATCTCTCAACTTTGGGAAGTCACATTCACATGTCTGCAACATTTTGTCTGATGCGATTCATGACAAAGGAACTAAAAACCAAAAAAATAAAGCGCGCAGAGTATTGTTTGTCTGGAAACATTAAGACAGAATCATGACTTGCTTAGGGCTTAAAGTCCATAGAAACGTGTGAGGGAATTTTTAGAACGCAACATACATTCCAGTCTCAATGTGTGGATATGAAGAAAATTTGGAGAAAGTTATTCTGGATGAAGAAATTCTTTAAAAGAAATTACAAATTCCAACTAACTTTTAATTAAAAAAAAAAAAAAATTAAATAAATAAAAAATGTTAAAAACTTGACTTTTTAATTTTTGCTGGTTGTTTTTTTTTAGGTGACCAATTTAGAATATTGTATGAGGAATGTTTTACAAGGAAAATTATTATCAACAACAATGATAATTATTATTCATGTAGAAAGATTAGTCAGGATTAAAATCATAGTAAGGATAAACTCAAGCCAAAATTTCTTAGACCTTATTTTTCTGATGCAGTTATCATTGGAGAAGGAGAAAAATTTTAGTAAACTAAATTTGATTTCTTCATTAAAGTTCTATTTTTTTATTCTTTAATGATACCTGCATTGGAAAAATAAGATCTAAAAAGTTTACTTTGGGTTACCCTTCCTGTGTTTTTAAGCCGGACAAGATAAAGTGATTTATGAAAAAGGTTGAGCCAGGTTCCATACAAATACTGAGGAAGGTACTGGATGCTTAAGGAGAATTTCTATCATTCAGTTCTTAACATCAACTACTGGACATTTTGTGTCAACATGCACATAAACGAAGAACACCACCCCCAACAAAAAACCGAAAACAATAATCTTATAATAAAGTCGATTGTGAACCTTTACGTGAAACTACATCACCACTAATGTCACAATCCCCTTAGTTATTTAAATTATATTCTCAAGGATTTTGAATAATCATTATTTAATCTTAATTAGCATCTTATTTATTAACAATATCTCAATTAAAGTCTTGCTGAGGTAGATTTGCCATGCTATTGTGTTTAAAATCCACCAATGTTACATATCACTAAGAAATAAAGGTTTACATAGTATATGAGGTGGATAATTAGCAGATTGATTTTAATGAATAATTACTTGGTGTTATTGATTTCTGATATTATTGTTTTATTCTCAAATGAATTAAAAGCAATCCTATGTATAATTTTATATAGAAATCAATTGAAAATAAAAATTAGTGTAGACCAAACCTAATGTTAATTGACAAGAAGGAAAACATTTTTTATCCAGTGGATTTTGCCGTTCAAGCAGACCAGTGAGCGAAAAAATAGACAAATACCTGGATCTTACCAGAGAGCTGAAAAGACTGTGGAACATGAAGGCGACAGTAATACCAGTTGTTACTGGTGCCTTTGAAACTGTCCTCAAAGGCCTGGAGAAGAGGCAGGGGGAACTGGAGATCAGAGGAAGAATCAGGATCATCCAGACTCTAGCTTAATTAAAATCAGTTGGACAATGTGGAAGAGTCCTGGAGACCTGAGGAAACTTGCAGTCACTTAGACTTTAGTGAAAAACTATCAGTTGTGGAGGCAAAAATCAACAAGCCAATACATAAACAGAGGAAGAATTTTATTGACTAGAATCAATATTCCCCTTTTATTCCCTCTGAGTGAACCTGTGGTTTTGTTGGGGCAAAAATCAGGAACAAATAGCAACAATCTCCATAATCTATCATACAATATAACAAATAGTAAATAATGAGATCAAGATTTAGTTTAGATGTATCAAGCTATGAGTAACATTAAAACCCCAGATGAAACAAAAATTTCAATAAGTGTTATGTTCACAATTACATAAATATTTCGTTGTAGTGTAATGTTCAACAAGCTAATCTTGCGGATCAATTACAGCAGTGTAGTAAGTGTGATCATTATTCAGTGCTCTATATTTTCAGCCTTGCACCAACTCTAAGTTATATTTAGTTTTTATGGAAACATTTCATTGTGGTATAATAGTTATGTAAGCTAGTCTAGCAGACCAATTATGACTGAATAGTGAGATTGATCCTCACTAAGTGCTCTATACATGAGGCCTTGTTATGCTTAATTTTTTTAAAGGGTATTTCAACATAGTATAACATTATGTAAGCTAACCATGAAAACCAATTACAAACACGTAGTGAGTTAGTGCCCTACATTTTTGACCCATTGGCCTAGTGGGTAGAGTGTTTGTGAAAGGCTCAGGAAACTGGGGTTCAATCTCAGGTTGTCACACTAAGACTCAGAAAATGGTACTTGATACTTCCTTGCTTAAAACTCAGTATTATAAGGTACATATCAAGGACAAAGTGGGGCAATCAAGGGAAAAGAGTAGCATCCTCCCCTACACTTCGGTGGGGTAGTTATTGAAAAGGGAAATTTTGAGTCACCCTCGACTACAGTTGTCAACTTTACTTTTTACTTATTTGTGACCTTGTGCCGAATCTATTTTTTTCTCATCCTGATAGATCATTGAAGTTAATCAACAATGAAGGTGCTCAGCACTTAGATCGGTGACCACTTAGATTATTCACAGTATCTGCTGTTGTAGTAGTAATTCACTAAGCTTTTTGGTTAGATGAAGCACAAGGCAATATGAATGGGGCACCCAATGAGACTCAAACTCACTTGTGTAGGTTTGCCAGGCAAGTTTGCTAACCATTACACCACCTGAGGTGCCCTTCACAGTATCTACTGTTCTTGAGATCTTCATGCTAAACTAAACAAAGCTTAGAAAATTCTCTATTCACAATTGTATGAATGTTATGTATGCAGGTGATGTAGGTATGCATGAATGACAGCAAAGACCGAGTGAAATAAAAACAAGATGACTGTGATCAATGATAAGTCTAACTCTTGAAGACTAAGGATTTGGGATATTGATCTTTTGACAGCATCTATTCAATCAGATCCTCATTAGAGTACCAGAGAATTAAACAAAAATAAAAAGAAGACAGACGCAAGGCACGGTGCTCAATTACACATGAATATATCAAGTAAATTAGAATAAAATCTAAGAAATTTGGTTTTGCTATGAACTCTCAGAGAATAGGATATCAAGTCCAACCATTTTAAACAGTCTCAATCTATAAGAACAAAAAAAAAGAAAACCAAACTCTTTATTCTTCATTAGATTGTACATGAGAAATATACATTTTACTTTGTATAAATGCTCCCATGAAAAGCATGAATCTATCAGTCCTTTGTCTACCTAAAAGGAAGTGGGGATAAAACTTTAGCTTTAATAGGGCAACTAGTCTCAGAGAAGAAAAACTTTAAATTAAAAGCAACAGTACTCTGCATAATGGTTAGAGTGTTCGCCAATGGCCCAGGAGATCTGGGTTCAATCCCAGGTCGAGTCATACCAAAGACTCAAAAAATGGTACTTGATGCTATCTTGCTTAACACTCAGCATTATAAGGTACTATCAAGGGTAAAGTGGAGCAATCCAGGGAAAGGAGTAGCGCCCTCCCCTACACCTTCGTGTAGTAGCTATCGAAAAGGGATCCTTCGGGTTACCCTCGACTACGGTCGCCAACTTTACTTTTACTTACTCTGCTTAAAAATTGACCCTCTATCAAATTCTGCTCGTAGCAGAGCAATTGACTAAATATATACGTCAACAAATTGGAGATGTTTGTGGTGTAATGGATACCATTTTAAAAAGTGGACATAGCATCCAGAGTTCAAATCCAGGATGGTTAGTTACATTTGGTTCTTTGTTTAATGGCATATCAACCTTTATGGGTTACTTAATGCCAAAGCCATCCTTCTAGAAGAACAATAGTGGTACTATTTAATCTATAGTTGAGGGGCTAGGGAGGTTCATACCAAGGGTATTAATCTGAAAGTAAACATGATGTCACTGTGCGGCATGTTAGCCACTATACCATGTGGGCTCCCCAATTAAGAAGTCTTTGTAAATTAAGTTTGGGTTTGGTTGTGTTTTATGGCATATCAACCATTTTGGGTTATTTAATGCCAAATCCAGTTTATACATATATGATTTGTAAGTGAATAGTTTGTAGTCAACATTTTTTTAAATGAGCAAGAAATCATTTGTTTGCACACGGTTAAATGACTTCAAGTATTGCAATCTAACACCAATTGTTCTATTCATCACAATAAATTGGTTCCAAGTACTGCTAACACTAATAATTCTATTCAACATAATTCCTTTGCACACAATTAAATAGTTTCAAAGTATAGAATGGTTTAAAGTACAGAAAATGATTAAATAGTTCAATTTAACACATAGACTACCCATCCAAGCCAGAGTGGTCTTGGGAGTAATGGCATTGAAAGAGTATTCTACATTCCCCCAAAGTTCCAGAACTGGAACCTCATCATCAGAGGGTTTAGTGTCAAATCCAGGACAATTATTGGTGGGGTTTTTACCCCTCTGCAGAGACGTAATCATGTATTCTGCAGCCCTAACTGACTGGGCTGAAATCCTGGACAAGGCTATTCATATTTCACATAGCATAAATAATCCTGGGAAAGGTATTCATCCAACTATTCTCCTCCAGCTATGAGTAGATAGTAGGGCAGACTGAGCTTTTTAACCCTGATATGGCAACCAGTTTCGGAGAAGGAAAACTGAATTTAAACCTGTTAAACTCTGCTTAAAAATGGATCTTGTATCACATCCTATTCATGCATAAAGTTCAAATGAATAAATACATGAAAAAATTAAAATGAGATACCCATTTTAAAATACCTCATACTTAGTTGTAATATAAAAGTTTTAAGAGGCAACGGATTAATAAAGTTTAAACAGATAAACACTTCATACCGGGTTACAATAGCAGGGTTTTAAAAGCTATTGTATGAATCTAATTCAAAATCATTTTAAACAGATATACTTGACACATAGATGGGACAGTAACAGGTACTACCACTTTGGCTTAGAGTGGGCTTGGAAATACTGACAATGAAGAGATGAAGCTCTAGATGTGAAGCCTCACCACTGGATGCAGTTGAGATTTTTTGAGTTTAATAAATTCAATCCTCAGTGGCTACACAACTCCGAGGGCTTTGTGCCAAACTAAGATAACTATAGTTAAAGAGAAATACATGTCATGAAAAAAATGGCCAGCAAATCAAACTTATAGACCACTGCAAATGACCTCAATCCTCAGTGGGTGCACAAATACAGTAGATTTGTATCAAACTAAACAAAGATAGATTTCTACAATTGAGCAATGACAGATACCTCACATTGTGTAAAGCTTAACAGCTAGTCAGTAAATTTGATTCTCACTGGGTGCCCCATATTTCTGGCCTTGTGCCAAACTAAGAGAGACTTAGTTAATTACTACTATTGAAGAATGGTTAGCAAGCCTATCTCGCTGACTATTGCTAGTTTAATGAGTTCAGTCCTCATTGGACCCACAGCTCCTGTGGTTTTATGTCAACAAAAATATTCTTGATAAAGATGTCATTTTCAGTATGGCATGTTACAGAAAATGCATAAGAGGAATGTTAGTGATTTGTTTTGTTAAGAGCTTTGACTAAATTCATGAATACTAATCATTCTTCAAAGAACTTTCATTTCTTTCTCAATGTCAGGAATCATTTAGACTTTAGGGAGAAAATGCTTCGAAGAAGTTTCAGAACAAAAACATCAATGCTAGAAAGTGCCTCAAAAATATGTCACTAGACATATCAAAGGAATCTGAAGAATCTATAAAAACAGTCTCTTGAAGAAGACTTCCGGGATTCCCTTTTTGAAGTTAAGAACAATTCCTAAATTTCAACACTGAATCTATTTTGGCAGCATGAAATAACTAAAGCAGTTATAAAAAGTTTCTTCGTGTATGTGTTTCCTTGTTTTTTTTTTTTAATAATATATAAAATCAAGCTGTGTTCTACTAAGTAGATGGCTATCAAGTTAATTTCAATGAGGTTTCTTCTTTAGCATTAGATAGCTTCCAATATCAAAATTGACTAAAATGCTCCAAATGCCTTTCTAGTCATGTTTTTTTTTTGTTTTGTTTATACTTGATGGTAACACCTAGCAACAAAGAGTAAAGCTTACTCTTTTTGATTTCAACCTTTTGAACTCGAGCACCTAATATTTGTGCCACTAACCAAAAAAAATTACTCGTCCTGTAACTGGGTTTGGCAGGAATAGTCTTACAGAGCCAATCACTCTTCAGGTCTATAACTGGTTTGATTTCAGAGTTTTCCATCTCCTAGACTGGTTATTATACAAGGAGCACAGACTGTCCTTTTATTTATCTATAGTCAGATTCATCTCTTCTCCAAGGGTATTAGCCCAATATGAAATGTACACAGTGTCATTCAGGATTTGAACTTACAGAGCCAAGCCCTCTTTGCATGGTGATAACTGCTGCACTAACAGCGTCTCCATATTCAAACACATAAATCCTAGTGGCTGGAATTTTTACCATGGATTTCTTTTACATAAAATCTTGCAATTTTGTATTTTATATATGATTTTACTTTTTTATTTTACCATGGATTCTATTTCTTTTATATTGCTATTGCCAAAAAGATATTGCAATTCTGTATTTTATAATTTTATCATTGTGTTTTATATATTTTAAAATTGTCTATAGAATGTTATAATCTGTTATTTAACAGACTGTAAAGCAGTTGGTAGGTTCTTTGGGTTTTATGGCATATCAACTCTTGTAGGTTATTTAACACCAAATTCTGTATATATATATATATATATATATATATATATATATATATATATATATAAAATCAACCAAAGATTTCTAAATTAATACTTAGGTAGGTAAAATTTTCTCTAAGCAGGATTTCATTTGTTTGCACAAGATTAACCAGTTTTAATTCGTCATATTTTTTGGTGCAACTCTGTCTCTCTCAAGAAGGACAGAATGTCATCCATTTTGACGTTCTCGAACAGATCGGTTAAAGTATTTACTTTGAAAAATCGCTTTCTGATAACAACGAAAGCTCTGCATTCTATAAGAATGTGTTTAACCGTACAAGTTGTCTGACAGGTCAAACATTGTGGTTGTGGTTCCTGTTTCAGAATGAAAGCAGTAAAATAACAAGTTACAACATTTTACATTTTTACGTTTCAAACCAGGAGTCTAGGGTGAGAGGTCAAGGGTCATAAGAGGCTCAGGGTTCTAAAAGGTTAAAGCACCACTGCAAAATAAAAGCACCACTGCACAATAAAAGGTTTGGTTTGGTTTTTCGACATATCAACCATTGTAGGTCATTTAACACCAAATCCTTTTTAAATAGATATATCAAATATATGATTTCTAAACACATTTTCAAGATAATATTTTTAAACAAGCCTGAGTTTATTTTTTTTTACACAGTTAAATGGTTCCACTTATTTCTAATACGAATAATTCTATTTACTATTCATCATTTGTTTGCACACAAAAAAACATCAGTCATTTGTTTACACACAGTTAAATGATCAAACAGTTCTAGTTCAAACAATTCAGTTTAGCGTAAGTACACAGATAAAATGTCAAGCAGTTCTATTTGATAGTTAGGACATTATCAGTTGCTACCACTCTGGGCCAAAGTGAACCGAGGCATGATGGCAATGAAGAGGTACTCCGCATTCCCCAAAGCTCCAGCATTAATGTTTGGTTTCTTTATTGCCAAAGCCATTCTCCTAGAAGAACAGTGGTGGTACTATTTAACCCATAGCTGGGAGGATAAGGGGATTCATACCTTTCCCAAGGGTATTTGCCCGAAAGTGAATGTAATTGCGTGACTGGAGAACGAACTCGCTTACTACGATTCCGCAGTCCATCACTTTAACCATTACACCACAAGGACACCCCCAGCATTAATGTAGGCTCACCATCAGATGGTTTAGTGTCATATCCAAGATACTCATTGGGGAATTCTTACCCCTCTGCAGAGATGCAGTTGGTGTATTCTGTAGCCCCAGCCAACTGGGCTATGCTTAATAAAAGGTTTGCAAGAACAAATGTCAGGTGAAATATGTAAAATCTTTTATTTGTAGGAAAACATTCCTTTTTTTTATTATTATCCAATAAATAAACCAATTCCATTTTTTTCTGGTTGCATAACTTTCTGTGTTCAATTGCAAAATCATAAGCGCGATTGTTACATTCGTATCTGGAATAACATAAAAACTTTAATACAAGACGCTTATAACTAAGTCATTATCAATATGAAAGACCTTTTTGCCTCCTATTGATTTAAGAAAAAAGGAAAGAATTATTTGCTTCCAATAAAAGGAAGACATTTTTTAAAGGTTTTTCTTCAGTATCAGAAAACTTCCTACATTGAAATTTACTCAAAGTAGTCAGATCTATTTCAAGTCAAGATTTTTTTTTGGTTTACACTTGAGCATAACTGAACATAACATACCTAACAAAAGGGATTGAATCTTTGAAACTTGCTCAAGGTCATTCATTCCAATTTTAAGAGCCAGTGCACATTACAAGGTTTACAAGAACTGAAGCCTTACCACCATATGCAGTTTAGTGCCATACCCTGGAAACTTGACAAGATGGCTGAACTAGTTAATATAAAACTCACCAGTGTACCATGTATTCTAGTTAAACTTAGCAATATTAATAGAGTTGTTGCTGTTGACAATAAGAATATCATCATAAAAGACTTTTTCAAGGACACATTGAAATTTCTTGTTTACTCATAGGGATACACTCAATTTTTTTTATTATCTTTGCAAAAAAATTCAAATTTTGAGTTAATAGTCAAAATGCAATACACACTAATCAAAAGAAATGAAAAACTTTTCTAGTCTTTTAATGACTTTTAAAAAATTATCTTTTTCAGGAAAGCATTGGAATATCACTTTCTAAAGTTGAGGTACACAATTTTAATTTCATTATGTTTTTTGGTTTTATTTTTAAATTGCTATACATATAATTTGGTATTAGGTAAATCTTTATACATATAATTTGGTATTAGGTTAATCTCTATACATATAATTTGGCATTAGATAAATCTCTCTCTATATATATAATTTGGTATTAGGTAATTTTTTCGGACACATATCTTTTGGAAAATTCTGTTGTAAAACTCAGCTTTTAATTTTAATATATTTATTTCAATAAATTCTCACAGATTCTTGAAAATGTTTGTCAATGAAATTCTGTAGTTGGTTGTAAATTGTAAGTTTTTCTATGTTCATCAAAAGTATTGCAGTGGTTGAATATCATTGTCATGTTTTTTATTTGGATGGATGGATGGTTGGGTTTTATGGCATATCAAACTTTGTAGGTTATTTAATGCTAAATCCATTTTTATGTAAATAATCAGTTCTATTTCAAACAATTCAGTTTAGCATGAGTACACAGTTTAATTGTCAAAAACATTTCTATTTCAAACAATTCAGTTTAGTCGAGCAGTTCTAATTCTGCTAATTCAGTTTAATATAAGTACAGATTTTGTTTACACACAGTCAAAACAGTTTTATGTTAAACAATTCATTTTAGTGTAAATACAGTTTCAATGTCAAAAAACAGTTCTAATTCAAATAATTCAGTTTAGCATAAGCACACTGTTTAAATGTAAGTACGGTTTAATTGTCAAAAACATTTCTATTTCAAGCTATTCAGTTTAGTCAAACAATTCAGTTTAGCATAAGTATGACGTTACTTCTAATTAACCCATAGATAGGGCCCTATCAGGTGCTACCACTCCAGGGCCAGAGTGGACCTGGGAGCGATGGCAATAAAAGGGTGCTCTGCTTTTCCTAAAGCTCCAGCATTGTTTGAACCTCACCATCAGATTGTTTAGTGTCATATACAGGACACTCATTACACTTTGCAGAGGTGCAGTCTGTGTATTCTATTTTATTTGGATTATATGTTCTTCAGAATATATCTTTTTCAACAAGGGCATTTGAAAATGGGAAACCCATTATCAATAGGTTATCCTATAAATAACATATAAATAACCCTTGTAAGAGTGAATTGTTTAACAAGCTCAGCTTACATCCTCAGCATATCTTTTGCGACCAGGGCATTTAAAAATAGGAAACCCTTTTCATGACAACCAAATTATCAACAGATTACACAATAAAATAAACTATAAATAAAGATTTTTATTGGTCTTTTAGCAAAGCCATGAAGTTGTAGGTCTCCAATCCTTGTAATAGTGTAATGGTTAACAAGCTCATCTTACATCTAATATAGTAAGTTTGATCCTCATTGGGTACTCTATCATCATCAGGTCATGCTGATGACATGGATTCTCTTGTCTATTCATTCTCATCAACCATCACTCTCAGTAAATTCTCTAGACTGCATCCAGTGTCTTCACAGAGCAGAAGAATCAAAGTTTTTTGCTGGTTGACTGGCCAACTCTGGTACATCTGTGTGTAGGAGTCCATAAGGGAATGTCACTTATGAGTTCATCCATACTTCTACAGTAGTTCATAGCATGTCTTGTAAGATGGGAAGTAAGTGGCCATACAGCAGCTGTTTTGTAGGGTATTGTAGAAAAATCTATTTTTATCCAGAATAAACTAATTCCAATTTACTTTTTCAATTAATTGTGAAACTTTCAATTTCCAATAAAAAATAGTGATTTAATTAATCAATTGATGGCAGGTCAACCCATCTGGGGTTACTTTATGTCTAAAGATTAGAGAATTTCATTCATTGTACATTCATATTCGCATTTTTTTATGTAGTTGTTAAGAGTTTTTTGTATGTGGTCCAATCAAATATAGAACATTCTTGACAGATCTATTCAACCATATATGAGACCCTAACAGGCACTAGCACTCTGGGTCAGAGTGAACCTGGCAGTAATGACAATGAAAAGAGTATTTCACAGTCCCCAGAACTGGAGCCTCACCATTAGATGAATCTTAGTATCATACCACTGAGGAGAAGGGTTCTTACCACTCTCTAGGGGATACAAACAGTATATTCTAAGCCCAAGCAACAGAGTTGTTAAAAAATAAAAATTATCATTGTCACTTTTTGATTAAGGATGAAATTCAAAAGAAAAAAAATTTATAAACTTGAAAGTTCGACATCTTGGAAAACAAAAAAAGAACATTTGTTTCCAATAGAAGAAGAAATGTCTTTAGTAGATTCATTTTAAACATCACTTTTACAGTCTAAATAAAATTAGTGACAAAAATGGTCTTATTTTGAAGGAAGAAAAATTTTGTGAAGTTTATAAAATTTATAATTTGATTCCTTCTCTTGTTTTGAAGCTGAGAAGAAAGTTTTCCTCTTTTTTCTCGTTCCCACCCACTTCTCCTTGAAGAACAAAGGCAAATCGGAAACAAAGCATGAAAAATGCATCAGAAAGGATTTGTGATGTCATTTGAGGGAAAAGGATAAATTCCATGGAGGATTCCTGACATGAATTTGACCATTGGTATGCAATCTATTCAAGGAACCCATAGTTGATGTATTTTGCCAAGTTCTTCATGTGGGTTGGGTTTGTTAATGCAGCACAAGAAATACAGGGGTTGGGGAGTACTTTGGGAGGGTGAAGAATTAAGAAGGCGGTGGGGGGGGGGGTAATTGATCTTCCAAACAAATTACAAACCAAAAACAGATGCAGATAAATCTTTTATTTTATTGTCAACTAGTAAGGTTATCAGATACAAAATATCTTTAACCCTTTTGCAGGCAGAGTGACATTTTTGTTGCCAGTGGTACACAAGAAGAGCAACATTTTTGTCATTTTCTGGTAGCTCAATGTAAGGCATTTTCCTATGGGTTGCTAGTTGACCAACTCAATGTGGAGTAGGATTTCATAAAGGCTGTTTTGTAAAATATTAAAAGTGTGTGCTTCATTGTTTTCATGCTATTGTAAAATGAAACAATTGCTGATCAAATTGTCATGTTTTGATTGTTTTTAATATACGATTAATTGAATTGTTTGAACATTTATTTAGCAAATTTTCTGAAAATAATTCACCTATTCTACAAAGATCTAAAAAGTGTCTGGCCATGAAAGAGTTAACTTTTGTTTAAAGAAACTAAATAATTTCTTAAATACAGCAAAATGTCTGCATATATGTACCTAAAGTAAAGTTGGCAACCTTAGTCGAGGGTGACTCGAAGGCTCCCTTTTCAATAGCTAACACACCGAGGTGTAGGGGAGGGTGCTACTCCATTCCACTTTACCCTTGATTACCCTTACCTTATAGAGCTCAGTGCTAAGCAAGGCAGCATCAAGTCCCATTTTTTGAGTCTTTTGTAGGACTCGACCTGGGATTGAACCCCGGTCTCCCAGACCATTGGTGAACACTGTACTCAGGCCAATGTACCTTAAAAGATTTTTATCAAAGAAAATTTGATTATAAGAGACTTAAAAGTTATAGGTATACCAAGAGACTATGCTTGATGTCTGTTATAAAAAGATGGTTAACTTGCAAGCTGTTGTTTGGTTGGGTATGTTTTTTTAATGGTATATCAACCCTTGTGGGCTATTTAATACCTAATCTTCTTTCTTTTTTGTATATATGATTTCATGTGTGCCAATATATTATTTGAAATGATTTTCATTAATTAAACAATTAATAAACTGATAAAAATATTTTTCATTAACAATTTCTCATGATGCAGTTGAGCCTCAACCACTGCCTTCTAGCACCTATAAGATAAAAAAGGGTTGGGTGTTCATTTGCCATAAGACAAATTTGAAGAATATGATCAGGACAATCATATAAGTGCTAAGGTTTAACATTTCCTGCTGCCTGATTGGAATGGGCCAATCTGACAGCCTATCTAACACAAGTAATGGCTGAAGGGGAGTTGGTTGGCTGGATATTATGGCATATCAACCCTTGTAGTTTATTTAAAGCCAAATCCTATTTATATATATGGAATATATATACGTATGATTTGTAAATGCATAGTTTATTGATAACATTTTTAAATGAGCCAGAGTTCATTTGCTTGCATACAGTTAAATGGTTTCAAGTATTTTCATCAAACACTAGTAATTCTGTTTAATATTGATCATTTGTTTGCACATTGTTAAATGGATATACATGTATCATTTCTTAGTGATTAGTTTGTATTTAATTTTATTTAAAAAAAGTTAGAACTAATTCGTTTGCACACAGTCAAATGGTACCAAGTATTGATATGTCAACTATGTTAATTATGCCAGGGGGATGTCCTCGTGGTGTAATGGTTAAAGCGATGGACTACAGAATCATAGTACACGAGTTCGTACTCCAGTCGCACTATTACGTTCACTTTCGGGCAAATACCCTTGGGAAAGGTATGAACCCCCTTATCCTCCCAGCTATGGGTTAAATAGTACCACTACTGTTCTTCTAGGAGAATGGGTTTGGCATCAAATAACCTACAAAGGTTGATATGCCATTAAACAAAGAAACCAAATCAAACCTTAATTATGCCAATGATTCAATTTTTGCACACAGGGGGTTTCAAGTACAGCTATTCAACACAAATAATTCTATTCAACCTTACTTATTCCAGTTAAATGGTTCACTGTTTTGTTATCTATCACTGTTCAATTTAACAGCAGTCATTTGCACACAGTTAAATGGACAAACAATTCTATTTGACCCATAGATGGGATCTTGACAGGTACTAACAAATTGGTTGCGGGTGGGGGATCCTTGGGGCATAATAGTTAGATGTGGAATCATAGTGAGTTTGAACTCCAGTCATGCTATTATGTTCACTTTCTGACAAATACCCTTGGGAAAGGTATGAACCTCCTTATCCTCCCAGTTATGGGTTAAATAGTACCACTACTGTCTTTATACAAGGTTGGCTTTGGCATTAAATAACCTACAAAGGTTGATATGCCATTAAACAAAGAAAGCCACATTGGGTCAGAATGAACCTGGGAGTAATGATAATGAAAGGGTACACCACAATCCCCAAAGTTCTACAACAGTAGCCTAACCATCAGATAGTTTAGCGTCATATCCAGGACACTCGTTGGGAGGGGGTCTTACCCTTCTGCAGAGATGCAATTGGTATATTCTACAGCACTTGCCAACTGGGGTACTGAAGCGGAGTACTGGAGGTAATGTGATCACTTAGTACCCAGGTTACAGACCGCTCAACATCAGGATCCTATCAGGTCACTACCTACAGCCTAAAGGTAGGCCCCATTGGGTGGGAGTCTACAGAAGTGTAGTCTGTGGCCAAAAGAGCAGTGCAAACCTTTGTTAACAATACTTATAAATATAAATCAAGCCTTGTGTTCCAATTGTATATTTGTGTGTGTGAGAACCAGCGTAATGAATTTGATCCTTACTAGGATCTCTGGTACTGTGGCCTTGCACTAGGATAATTTGAAGTTAAGCAAAACTAATCAACTAACTATCTCTTTCTCTCTCTTGATATATATATATATATATATATACATATACTCCCCTACCCCCATAGGGTTGAGTTCTCTGGCGAAGAAGTAATCGTGTTGCCATTAGCGTCTATTGCAAGCCTCTTCGTATATGAATTGAGGTCTCGGCAGCCGTTGAACGGATGTATGTAAACAATTGTAACTGTGATTCATAACCGTTTAAAAATTTACTTTGCAGTTAATCGCTCCTCGTGGCTGAATGATTAGAGGCTTTGGCTTGGCCTTTGAGTCAACCAGGTTTCGATCCCAGCTACGAGAAGCTACTGTCTAGCCACACTGATGAGTTCTGATAGAACGAAACAGATCTGTCTGTGGATGACTATAGAGGTATATATATAATTGCTGATTGGCTTGGTTTCTTTGGTTAATGGCATATCAACCTTTGTAGGATATTTAATGCCAAAGCCATCCTTGTAGAATAACAGTAGTGGTACTATTTAAGCCATAGCCAGCTGTGATAAAGTTTGATTTATTTATTTAAATGCATATCAACCTTTGTGGGTTATTTAATACCAAAGCCATCTTTGTTAAAGAACAATACTGGTACTGTTTAACCCATAGCTGAGGGTTGGATAAAGAGGTTCATACCTTTTACAAGAATATTAGTCTACAAGTCAATGCAATAACACAACTGGAGTTTGAACATGTTTACAATGTCCCAGTCCAGTATGTTAGCCACTGTGCCACGGAATTTCCTACTAAAATTGCTGAGAATAGAATTAAGGAGGTTTCTACATTCTTTTCTGCTTTTATTTCAGCTAAAAAAAGAAAAGAAAAAAAAAGACATTACAGGCTCCTAAGGCAAAAGCTTTAAATTTAGTCAGCCATTTTTGTTGTTCCTCATTTGCACTCAATAGCATAGTTGCCGAGTCAAAACAACTAAAAAAAATCACCTCCCTAAATAACGTCAACAATCACACTTGATTTGTTCACTTATTCCAACAATACTTTCATTACTCTAAGTCATGGAATCATCGGAATTTCCCTGTATTTTTCCAATCACTCTTTCTAAAACTAATAAAGAGGTTCCAGAGAAGAGGAAAGTTCAAAGATCAATCTTAAAGAGATCTCCCAGCCAAAACAAATGTCCCAAACATCATTAAATTTAATTAATATGAAATTAAACCAATCAAGTCTGTCTCTTGCTCCCCTTCTTGCTAAGAGGACCTGAGGCAAGAAGCAATCAGCCAGAATGAGAGAGACTGGAGAAGAAAAAAATCTCATTATTCAATATATAATAGTATTTGGAAACGTGTTGTTTTTTCTGGTTAATGGCAACAATGAACTTGATCTTAGTGTTGTTAAAAAGCCCTAATTGGCCTATGTATGACAAGGGAGTTGACAGAATCTGTTTATATAAAATTACTATGGAATTTGGTTACATCTGAACTAGCATTTCCTAACTTACTTAGCTCAGCAGTTGCAGATAGAGCAAAGCATTGAGAGTAGAGAGATCAAATAAACCTAAAATAAATTTGTTATGGCTAAAAATAGATATGAAGAAGAAAAATAGATGGATAGATAAGAAGATAGATTTTTATATAAGAAACATATACGAGATAGAATTAGAGGTAAAAGCAAATAGGTATGAAAATATATACTAAAAGAGAATTGGAGGAAAGGGAAATAGTTATGTAACTAGATATATAAGTAAAGTTGGGGACCTTAGTTGAGGGTGACCCAAAGGGTCCCTTTTCGATAGTTACTACACCAAGATGTAGGGGAGGGTGCTACTCCTTTCCCTGGATTGCTCCACTTAACCATTGATCCGTACCTTATAATGCCGAGTGTTAAGCAAGGAGGCATCAAGTACCCTTTTTTGAGTCTTTGATATGACTCGAACTGGGATTGAACCCAGGTCTCCCGGGCCATTGGCAAACACTCCAACCATCACGCCAATGTCCAGTGTGATTTATAAAAATCTTACATGAATAGGTGATATTCTGTATTACCTGTCCGATACTAAGTTGTCGAGGGTAACCCGAAGGCTCCCTTTTCGATAGCTACTACACCAATGTGTAGGGGAGGGCGCTACTCCTTTCCTGGATTGCTCTACTTTACCCTTGATCCGTACCTTATAATGCTGAGTGCTAAGCAAGGAAGCATCAAGTACCATTTTTTGAGTCTTTGGTATGGCTCGACCTGGGATTGAACCCAGATCCACCAAGATAGCATATAACTTTTATTTGCTTTTGTTTCTGATGATCCAATGGGAGAAAATTTTGGACAGAGTTTAGATGAATTTGAACCAAATAACAATAGAATGAATATATATGCATAGAAAAAGTAAAATGGAAGAAAAATATGTTTGCTGGTTTGTTTATTTGCCAATGTGTTTCGAATTCAATCTTTTTTTTTCTTTTGAATGCAAAAGTGTTTTATCAAAATTATTTCAGAATGAGAAATAATTATGATAGATAAATTTTGAATCAATTAGAAGTCTTCATCAGGGCTTGTAGGTCTTGCAAGACATTCTATCAGATTCAGCTCATTTCTTCCTACATATATGAGGGAGAATCACCCATAAATAAGTACACCTAGAACATTTTTTGATGGGTTTATTTTCTTCTAGTTCAAAGATATCAAGATTTTCTAGTGGGATATTATCATATATTATTCTTTACCAAACTCTACAGCATTACAACTCTAACCAAAATCAAATCGCAGAACATAAAAGTGGAACTTAAAACCAGCTCATTGGCCTAGTGGGTAGAGTGTTCGCCAATGGTCCGGGAGACTTGGGTTTTATCCCACGTCGCGTCATACCAAAGACTTTAAAAATGATACTTGATACCTCCTAGCTTAACACTCGGTGATATAAGGTATGTATCAAGGGTAAAGTGGAGCAATCCAGGGAAAGGAGTAGCGCCCTCCCCTACACCTCGGTGTAGTAGCTATTGAAAAAGGAGCCTTCTGGTTGCCCTCGACTAAAGGGAGACAACTTTACTTACTTTATCATATATTTACATTTCTGGTTACAAGTTGAGTAGCAAATAATAACAAATATCTATATAATATTCTGCTAAAAATAATAAAATCTCATGGTAGATTTGGGTTAGAAAAAAATTAATTTCTGATACAAAATTGTGAGTGATGGACTTATTTATAGGTGATACTATAAGTAAGTAAATTTGGTGACCTTAGTTGAGGGTGAACAGAAGGCTCCCTTTCAATAGCTACTACACCAAGGTGTAAGGGAGGGCACGACTCCATTCCTTGGATTGCTCCGCTTTACCCTTGATCTGAAGCTTATAGTGCTGAGTGCTAAGCAAGGCGGCATCAAGTACTATTTTTTGAATCTTTGATATGACTCGATCTAGGATTGAACCCTGGTCTCCTGGACAAATGGCGAACACTCTACTCATTAGGCCAATGGCCGGTGATACTATAGACAGATATATATGAAAAGACTAACAAAGAAAAATCAACAGATAGAGAAAAGATGAAACCTAACAGAAAATAATACAAAGAAATAATAGATAAAGTGACAGAGTGAGAAGTAAGAAAAGATAGGATTAGAATAAAAGGTAAAAAGGAAAAGGATAATGAGATAGATATGATGAAAAAATAGACAGATACATATGAAAATAGACTAATTTAAATGGAAAAAAAAATTGGAAAAAAGTGGGATTGAATTTTAATGTACATGTCAATGGTTTTTAAAAAAATCTGAACTACATTATTTATTTTATTGCCATTAAATATTCTTACCTGCTTTTATCTGTTAATTTCAGGTAAGAAAAACTCATGTCTTGGGTCGTGTCTTCCTTTATCTTTGGAATGCTCCCTACAGATTACGTTTCATGAATTCTCTTTGATATCCATTTTATTTATTTTATTTTTATATTTACCACAGGAAAGATTAGCTAAATGTCAAGTGTTATTTCTTTGTTTCATTCAATATAATCATTGATGTAGACACAAAAACCCCAGGTCTTAGTTTTCTGTTATTTCAGTGATGAACAAAGAGGAAAACAATAAAACAAAGGCTTCAATATAAAAAATAAAAAGCTTCGTACAGATCAAGAGGAAGTTTAAAAAAAAAAATTTAAAAAAAAAAAAAAAAAAGCAAAAATTGTTATAAATGTGAAATTTGTCATTTTCTGCTTTTAAACACAGGAATGTTATCAGTCTCCAACGTAAATAATACATCATAGTATTTGTAGCCTTACAGGCTTAATTTCAAAACAAGAATTGAACTTTATATTAAGACAAACCAAACCAGGGTTGGGAGGGAACCTTATATTCAAAGGCCATACTGAAATTCATTGACGAACAATAAGGCTCTACTTAATGTTTTAAGTATCTATACAATTAAATCTAGTTTAAACTGCTGTCCGATAAAATTAAATGCAGTTTTTTTCCAAGCAGTGGTCGTGTCAATACTGCTATATGGATGCAAAATGTGGACACTGACAAAGCATATGGAGAAAAAGAATGCTATGAGCTGTATTGAACAATACCTGGAGGTAACATCCCACAAAACAGCAACTGTACAGCCACCTACCACCTGTCATGAAAACCATCCAAATTAGATGAACCAGACATATGAGACACTGCTGGAGAAGTTAAGACAAACTAATAATGTACTCCAGTGAACCCCTTCACACAGATGAGCAAGGGTTGGATGACCAGCTAGAACCTCTCTACAACAACTCTGAACTGATACAGGACGTAACCTAGAAGACCTGCTGGGAGCGATGGACGATAGATGAGTGGTGAGAGAGGGTCAGGGAAAGCCATGCTAGTGGCACAACATCATCATGACAATTTTACTACTTAAAAGAAATGAAAATCTCAATCAACCTTTTAATATATTTTTTTAGGTTGCTTTTTATGGAAAAGTTTTGGGATATCCGGTACTAAACTAGAGATGAGCAATTTTATTTGGTCTGTTGACATGACAATGGAAGGTTGCACTTAGTGGCCTTAAGACCACAGGTTCCTCATTCTTGGATGTTACAGATTTCATCAAAACAGAACAATTCATTCAAAAAAGTCCACAAATAGATAATAATAATCATGGTCGGAAGACAAGAAAGAATTCATCATGAAAAAAAAGAGCTTGTCAGGTTGTAGATATTGCCATTCCAGCAGACCACAAACTAAGATTAAAAAGAAAGCAAAAGGTAGACAAATACCTGGACCTTGCCTGAGAACTAATAAAAGCTGTAGAACATGAAGGTGATGGTGATACCAATTATAGTTGGTATCCTTGAAACAGTCCCCAAAAGCTTGGAAAGGAGACTGGGGGAACTGAGATCAGAGGAAAAATCAAGACCATCCAGACTGCAGCACTATTGAGTCAGAATATACAGAAAAGTCCTGTAGAGCTGATGAGACTTGTTGTCACTTTGATTTCAGTGTAAACCAACAGTTACTACTGATGATAAGTAACAAAAAGTAAAATAATAATCAGTATAATAGATAGTCTTTGAAAGTGTACAGGAAATATGGAGCCTAAATAATGATAACTGGAAATCCAGAAAGGATCAAAACCATCCAGACTTCAACACAGCTGAGATCAAGTAGAATACTGAGAAGAGTCCTGCTGAACTGAAGGAATTTGTCACTTGGACTTCAATGAAGAAGTTACAACTGATATGAAAACTTGCAAGAAGAAGAAGACAGTAAAAATGAAATAAAGCAAAGAGATAGCCAAATACTTAATCTTTTCCAGAGAACTAAATAAAAAAAAAAAATATGGAGCATGAAGGTGACAATCTTAGTGCCCCCAGAACAGTCCCCAAAAGCATGGAAAAAAAACTAGAGGGATTGGAAATTAGAAGAATCAAGATCGTTCTAACCACAGCTAGAATACTCAGAAGAGTCCTGAGGAGACTTGCTGTCACAGACTCCAGTGAAAGACTGCCAATTAGAATCGGTGTTAAAAAAAAAACTCAAGAATAATAGAAATAATGAATATAAGGAAAAAAAAAAGAATTCTTTCATTTAAAAAAATTAAAAATTAAAAAAAATAAGACTAACATTTGAAAAAAATAAAATAAACAAATAAAATGTTCTATTTATGATTTTTCTTTTTATATTTTTTCCTTTCCATTCTTTAAAGAGAATAATTCTATCCAGCAGCATTTTTTAAGAGATGCCAACACTTTATTTATTCTTTTTTCTCCTTCTTAGGAGGTAAGGGTCCTATCTAAGACACCCATCTCTGGTCACTTGACTAAGTGCAAGTGACTCTGGGTAAATTGTTATCTGAAACTTTAAAACAAACAAGATACTAACAGGTTAGAAATTTTAATTCACTAACAGAATGAAAGCAAAAAGTTGGTATATACTATGTAGGCGTAATGTATAAAAGATGAATGAATGGATCTACTTTTAAAAATGTATATTTAAAAAGTGTGAGAGTCATACACAAATACAAATAACTCTCTCTCACACACACACACTCACTTACACAGTGTTTAAAAAATCATTATCATTTCTATGAGAGTTCTTTTAATATATGATTTTAAAGTCTCCACCGGTTCCCTATCCCTGTCCACACATTATTGGAATCTTCCCCAAGTGGACTACATAACATCAGTTCTACTTTTCTAATAAAGATATTCCCATGGAGATATCATTTTTTAATCACCTGTGGTAGATTCTAAGTACGTGATGATAGGGATAATTAACTGTTTGAAATATATTTCATAAAACTACTCTCATAAAGGTGTTAACGCTTTTTTAAAAATCAGTATGCGTGTGTAAATAAAATCAATTTTCTTGCTTAATAGTCCATGAAAACTGTTTCATATTCAAATCAATTATCCAAAAGGATCTGTTTTTGTTTTTCCATTACTTTTTCAAGTAAGTAAGTAAGTAAAGTTAGCGACCATAGTCGAGGGTGACCCGAAGGCTCCCTTTTCGATAGCTACTACACCAAGGTGTAGGGGAGGGCGCTACTCCATTCCCTGGATTGCTCCACTTTACCCTTGAACCGTACCTTATAATGCTGAGTGTTAAGCAAGGTGGTATCAAGTTCCATTTTTAAAGTCTTTGGTATGACTCGACCTGGGATTGAACCCAGGTCTCCCGGGCCATTGGCGAACACTCTAACCGCTGGGCCAATGTCCCGGTTACTTTTTCAAGTAACAAAATAAAAGAAAGCATTTCTTTTAATGATTTAATAATCCATCTAATATATTGAAGTATGGAATAGTGCAACAGTTATTTCAATGGAAAAAATAACTGGCAAAAAAAAAAAATTTCCAACTGTCCCTATTACTGCCCATTAAAAAGGCATGAATCCATATCTCCCTTAACTTCATTCTATCACCAGCTGTCACTTTATTTACTGTACTTTGTTTAGTCTGACACACATGCTTTAGGTTGCTTACAGTACTTGCTATAATGAACTGGTCCCCTATCTAAGTGCTGAATTTACTCATTATTGCTTAACTTCAGCAAATCATTAACATACATTTAATCCTATTTACCCAACCCCTCCGCTCGGGAAGGATATGGCACAAGGTCAATTTTTAAGCGGGGTTTAACAGGTTTCAATTCAGAGTTTTCCTTCTCCTAGACTCGTTGCCTAACCAAGGCTAAAGAACCTAGTCTGTCCTACTATTTACCCATAGCTGGAGGGAGAATAATTGGATTCATACCTTTCCCAAGGGTATTAGTGCTATGTGAAATGCAATCAGTCTCGTCCAGGATTTGAACTCGTGTCGCCGTGTTCATTTCCTATGACGATAACAATTACACCACGGGCACCTCCACGAACATTAACATACATTTAATCCTACATTACTTTTTGCACACACACCTATTGATAATAATTCTTACACAGATTTATTTCACCCATACATGGGACCCTACCAGCTATTATCAGTCTGGGTCAGAGTTGGCCCAGGAGTAATGGCAATGAAGAGGTACTCCATACTCTCCAGAAATGGAGCCTCCCCATCAAATGCAGTTTAATGTCATAAAAGGACACTCCTTTATTTTTTTGCAAGAGGTGGGTCTTACTTCTCAGCTGAGGATACAGTCTGTATATTCTAAGCCCTTGCCAACATGGTTTAATAAAGAAAATTTCTTTATCTTTCCTCAATATTTGAGGGGGTGTCCTCGTGGTGTAATAGTTAGAGCGATGGACTGCGGAATCGTAGTAAGCGAGTTTGTACTCCAGTCATGCTATTACGTTCACTTTCGGGCAAATACCCTTGGGAAAGGTATGAACCCCCTTATCCTCCCAGCTATGGGTTAAATAGTACCACTACTGTTTTTCTAGGAGAATGAATTTGGCATTAAATGACCTACAAAGGTTGATATGCCATTAAAAAAGAAACCAAACCAAATCAAACCAACTCAATATTTGATAGGAACAATAATTCATAATCAGAAATAAACCAACAATACAGTTCTATTCTATTATGTATGCATATATGTCTAACCAGATAGATGGAATTATTATATATGTGTGAATGTGTGTGTACATGTGTAGAGAGAGGGAAGGTACTATTTACCAACCCCTCCGCTCGGGCAGGATATGACACAAGGTCAATTTTTAAGCGGAGTTTAACAGGTTTGAATTCAGAGTTTTCCTTCTCCTAGACTAGTTGCCTCACCAAGGCTGAAGAACCTAGTCCGTCCTACTATTTACCCATAGCTGGAGGGAGAATAAGGGGGTTCATACCTTTCCCAAGGGTATTTGCCCGAAAGTGAACGTAATAGCGCGACTGGAGTACGAACTCGCGTACTACGATTCCGCAGTTCATCGCTTTAACCATTACACCACGAGGACACCCACAGAGAGAGGGAAGGTAGATTGGTTTATGTTAAGAGTGAGAAATGTATCCAGACTTACCAATTCTATGTTGTCACTTTTATGTACATATATGTGTGAAGTATGAGCAGAGTTTGTGCTAAGAACCATTTAAAATTGGTGTCAAATGAATCTTTATATGCAAAAAGTCACACAGTAAATGAAAGCTTAAAATAATGAAAATGGAACCATTCCCTACCACTTCACTCAGTATAGGTGTCAAAATTCTATCCCAAATGCTGAGATAAGCATTCAGCCAAATATGGAGAAAAGACTTTTAAAGTGAAAACGATTCTAAAAAATAAAGTAACTTAGAGATGGTGAAAGAAAAATCTTAAAAAAAAAAAAAAAATCATCTTTATTAATTTCTCTTGTATAAAACCCATATTTTCTGACGGTGGCTTTCATCTTTATAGCTATTTCCCCTATTAAATGTTATCACAGATTAGATATTCAGAATCATCTTCAATGAGAACCGGAATCCTCCTTGATCTAGGAACAAAATTGATCCATTCTCAAAAACACAATATAAATTAGACTCTTGCCTCCCCCCACTTTTTTTAGACGATTTACAAGGCAAACAGATAAAGCAACTTCACCGTAAAGCTATTTGCAAACTTAAAAATTAATGACCAAGAGATAGGTCAAGTAGTTGATACCATCTCTGCCACTTCCATTAGTCCGTATTCCCTTAATGCAAGATTATGCAGACATATTTTTCAAAAACCAAAAAAACAAAAGGGTCATTTATTACACAAGATATGTTAAGCTTAACACATCACTCAATAAGTTCTGGGCCTAACATATAGATGGCACCACTAATAACAAATCCATATGATTTTTACAAAGTACAAACCTTCAAATGGCAATTGTTAAAATTTGAGCCCAATCGGATTATTAGTTTACAAATTTACAGTTATTTAAATGTTCGCCAATGGTTCGGGAGACTGGGGTTCAATCCTAGGTCAAGTCATACCAAAGACTCAAAAAAATTGTACTTGATGCCGCCTTGCTTAACACTCAGCATTATAAGGCAAGCATCAAAGGTATAGTGGAGCAATCCAGGGAAGGAATAGCGCCCTCCCCTACACCTCGGTGTAGTAGCTATTGAAAAGGGAGCCTTCAAGTCATCCTTGACTAAGGTCGGCAATTTTACTTTACTTTACAGTTGCAAATTTCAAAACAATGGAAAAATCTGAATTTCGTGTGGTGATAAAGCATTGCTTTCTGATGGAAAAATACTGTTCACACAAAGCAATAGCTCCATAAGTGTTATTCAGACTCTGCTCCGTCGGAAACAACGATTAAGAGGTGGTATGCTGATTTTAAACGTGGTTGTACAGACACAAATGATGCTGAACACTCAGGTTGTCTAAATTCGGCAGTTATCCCGGAAAACACCAAAAAACTCAACAAACTTGTTTTGGCTGATCATAAATTGAAGTTGTGTGAGATAGCAGAGGAGTTGAAGATATCAGAAGGCATTGTATTCACCATTTTGCATGAATATTTGTCAATGAGAAAGCTGTGTTCAAAGTGGGTGCCACATTTGCTCACAGTCAATCAAAAACAACAATGTGCAATGTGATTCAGAGCATTGTTTGCAACTGTTTCAATGCAACAAAAAGGAGTTTTTGCATAAATATGTGACAATGGATGAAACATAGATCCACCACTTGACTCCAGAGTCAAATCAGCAGTCAGCTGAGTGGACAGCAGCAGGTGAAAACCGTCCAAAGCAACCAAAGACGCAAACATCAGTAGGCAAGGTTTTGGCCTCCACATATTGGGATGCACAAAGTATTTTGTTCATCGCTTACCTTGAGAAAGGAAGGACTATCAATAGTGAATATCATATAGCATTATTGATGCATTTGAAGGAAGAAATTACCAAAAAACAGTCACCAATGAAGAAGAAAAAGTGCTCTTTCAACAATACAATGCACCATATTACAAGTCGATCGCAACGAGGGCAAAACTACATGAATTGCATTTCAAATTGCTTCCGCAACCACCCTATTCTCTAGATCTGGTTCCCAGCAATTGCTGGCTGTTTGCAGACCTCAAAAGAATGCTCCAGGGAAAGAGATTTGGCTCCATTGAAGAAGTAATATCAGAAACTGAGGCGTATTTTGAAGCCAATGACAAATCCTTCTACAAAAAAAGCATTGAATTGTTAGAGAAGCGTTGGAATCAGTGTATCACCCTAGAGACTATGTTGATGAATAAATTCGAATTTTCTCTAAAAGTTGTTGTTTTATTATTTAGGCTCGGAACTAATTGAGTGATGTACTACTTTGTTTCTCAGCCTAATCTTGCTATAACTTCGATTCAAAGTGTCCCTGCACAGCCTACACTTAAACAAAGGCTGTTAAGTTAATAAGTTTTTATTTAATAGTGCTTACTATTTATAACACCTGTGCATATGATATGATCAAATACAATAGATAGTAAATAAAATTAAAGAAAAACTTAATTATCTTACAAAAATCTTTTCTTTATGCATTACTTCATATATGCAGAAACACATTGAGTTAGACTAATAGGAAATTAAATTAAGACATTAGATACATACACAATTGCACAGTTACAATAATAATCATATATCAGTGGTGGGGTTTTATTATCATGTTTGGAATATGCAAGTAAACATGGTAAACTACATCAAGGTCGAGACTACATCGTTTATTTATGGTATTACATTGATTTTGATTATATTTTCAAAACTATTGAAATACAAAAATGTGTTTAAATGTTTTCTCTGCATGTCATCAGATGAAGAAATAATATTGTCAAACAGCATAATCAAAGGTTAACAGTCATTCCTTGAAAACAATATATGACAAAAATACTTTTGGTGGCAAAACATTAGGTGTTGTTCATTACAAGTGGTTCATTATTGAAGTATATATATTTACCCAACCCCTCTGCATGAGCAGGATACAACACAAAATCAATTTTAAGCTGAGTTTAACAGCTTTGAATTCAGATTTTTCCTTCTACTATACCGGTTGTAATACCAAGGTTAAAGAGCCCAGTCTGCTCTACTATTTACCTATAGCTGGAGGGAGAATAATTAGATTCATACCTTTCCTCAAGAGTATTAGCACTATATGAAAAGCAAACAGTCTCATCCAGGATTTGAAGTTGGATCACTATGTCCATTTCTTAGGACAGTAACCATTACACTATAAACACTTCCTACTGCTATGTTACTTGAGTTTCATATATATATATATATGTGTTACTTGAGTTTCATATATATATATATATATATATATATATATATGTGTTACTTGAGTTTCATATATATATATATATATATATATATATATATATATATATATTACTTGAGTTTCATATATATATAAATATGTTACTTGAGTTTCATATATATATGTTACTTGAGTTTCATATATATATATATATATATATATATATATATATATATATATATATATATATATATACACGTACACACATCTTAAGTAACAGGCTTATCGTGTTACTCTGGTGTTACAGCATTGAGTACTCTTTTCATACAAGTTTTTTTTGTTCTTATATATGTGTGTGTGTATGTATGTACACACTGCTTTTTTTAAAAATTTGGACAGATATTAGAAAATAATTTTTTGGTTGATTAACTTTTGCCATTCACTTCAAGTCAGTAAATTGACTAAACATTCACAGACACTCGATTAATAGGGGGAATAACAAATAGTTCCTTGTGAAATGAATTGAATCAAAGCAAATTTAGCAAGGAGGTCAAAGTCATATGTATAGAGTTTCACATATGGAAATTGGAAGAGAATAATCCTCAAGAGAGAACGGAGGGGAAAAAAATCATTAGAACTGTCCGACATGTACAATTGATTCTTTACAACAAGACTGACAGTACATATATCATCTAAGCCATAATGTTAGCTATAACATTATTAAAATGCAATACTGGGACTTATATCAATAACAAAAGGTCCCCCAGTTCCAGTAAATTATTTTCAATGAGACTTATGGTGTGATCATTGTGAAAAACTTTGCCACACAGACACCATCAAGGGAGGTAAATGCAAAGTAAATCTTGCAAGTAAGCCATGGCTTTTTGTTACCAGCAGGATGAGCTTTGCTTCTGAAGAGTAATGGGGTTTTGTAAATATTGACATGGGGAAGTCACTATGAAGTAATTCTGAGGTTCTTTTGAATATAAAGTATGATGTAATAGGAGCTAGAACAAAAAAGAAAAAAAAGTGGGGTAAATACAGTTTTCTTGTAGAAAATTTCAGATCTAAAGAATAAGAGTTTCCTTACAACTTAGTCAATAATAAATTAACACATATGCCATTATTACTTGTAGAAATAAGGAGGGAGCTCCATCTTAGCTAAGCCATGAGGTGAATCAAAATATTTTTACTCTTTATACAATTCTTCTGATTACAAGATCTTAAAGATAGTATCTCCTTTGTAACTAATTTTATAAGTTTTATTCCTTCAATTGTGGTTGGTTTTTTCATAACAAACTGGCTTGATAAATGCTTGAACCTAAAGAGCAAGCAGTGCAAAATCAGAAGTAGCTTCCAAACAGACTTAATTTAACATCCCATAAGAATTAAAGAATTTTGGTATGCAATCTCTTATTCATATTCCTTGGGAATGGGCTAACTTTGGAATTTGGATTTTTCAGGCTTTAGTTTGATAATACATTTGTTATATGCTGGAATAAAACAGCTTTTTAGGCATAAAAGATTTTTAAAAATAAATAGATTTCATGAAGCTGTTTACACCCAATAAATTTGAGAGGAGAGAAGTATTTTATTTTGCATTTCAGTTATCTTTGTTATATTGAGAATTTAGACAACCTTTAAAAAAAAAAAAACACAAATACTGATCCAACAAAATATATTATTCAGCTGGTTTATTCAGAAAACACCAACTACAAAAATAAATAAATATGAATAATTTTTATTCTGTTTATGTTATATTATTTCCGTTATCTGATGAAACATGTGTGTGTGTGTGTGCGCGCGCATACCCAACTCCTTCCTCCATGGACAGGATGGGACACAATATCAATTTTTAAGAGAGTACAGCTGGTCTAAGTTCACAGCTTTTCTTCGCATAGACTAGTTATCACGCCAAGACTAAAGAGCCTAGTCTGTTCAATCATTTTACCCATAGCTATAGGGAGAACAGATAGATTCATGTATTTCCCAAAGCTATTATCAAAAAATAAAAAAACAAATCTGGCTCAGGACTTGAACTCCAATCATTTCCAAAGACGATAACCGTTAAATGAACCCTGTATATAATATTCCCTTAGCTTAGCTTTGTTGTGGCACAAGGCCAAAAGTATGGGGACCCCAGAAGAATCGAACTTACTAAAAATACTCTACTAATTTAGCTTGCTAACTATGACATCACGTGAGAGTGCCTCAGGTGGTGTAATGGTGAGCAAGCTAGACGAGCAAACCTTCATGAGCTTGTTCAAGTCTCATTAGGTGCTCCAATCATACGGCCGTGTGCCTCATCTAAGCAAAAAACTCAGTAAATTACTATGACATCATATGAGGTTCCCTTTAAGTTCAGAAAACCATAGATATAATTTTAGTAATATTAGCGAATAAAACGGCTTAATGACAGAAAGAAGCTGATTCATGCTATTTCTGAACTTTTTAATTAGCAACAAGATAAAAAATTAAAAAAAAAAAATTCAATGAAATTTAACTCTGAGAAATCACCCACAAGTTTTAATAGCCCTAAAACTTTCAAGTACGTAATAGAAACGCTAGGTAGTCAAATCCGGGACATAATGTCATATTTGGGTCGTTCAAAAAGAGCAAACTCTTGACACGAACAATAAAACTTTGGCAATAAATTGATTAAAGTACTATCGCTTCAAAGTATTTTATTTTCAAACACTTAAACTATTAGTAGACTAATAATGAATGAATAAATAAATTAACTAAACAAAAACAAAAAACGAGGGCACTTGGAGACAAAAATGACGGTGTTATTCTGTGATTTTGTAACATTTCCTGATTTTTACGCTCTCTCGATTACGACTAAGAGGCACTTATGCTGAGTAACAGGTTTTGTTTTCCAATTGAAAACACATATTAACCCCATACGTATTAGTAAATATTTTCATGCATTTAATTTTTGGCTTCGTCTGGTACAAGATCATAAGTATGAAAATCCACAGGGAGTTGAAATCTGAAACTTCAAAATATTTAAAATGTAGTATATTCATAATTAAGTATGGTACTATTTTTATTACAACTGGGATATAAACAATGTGGATATTCAGACGAGGAAATCGTTATATGGTAATAGGTTTTACTTGGTTGGGTGTATGTGTAAGGAATAGGCCATTCACGGTTTTTAAAAAATTGTGGAAACATAAAATCATATAAAAATATAATACTTATATTCACAATCTAGATAAGAGTAAGTTTCATTCATTAGCTTTTTTTTTTAAATTTTTAACAGAATAGTTTAATGCCAAAATTACATCTTCAACTAAGCATATTTCTTTCGTTTTTCCCTTCCCAACTACTTCGAGTTTAGGCCGATCGCTGATTTGTAATTTATAGGACAAAGCTGAAAGTATTCAGTCAAAAAAGAGAAACAAATAACTGAAATTTACTCTCATTTGGATGGTGAATAGAAGTATCGCGTTAATATTAGTATTGTGAATATGATCCTAGAATTAGTGGGTTATATTCTGTAAAAGCATCTTCAGTTGGTCTCCATGACAAAATTGATAAGATAGAGGTTCCAAGGATAAAATTTGAGTTCAATTCTTGTTGGGAGCTACTTATCTATTGTAACTTTAAACACGTGATAGAACATTTTAAGACCTGAACAATATGATTATTCCCCACCCCCAAATAAAAGCAGAAATAATACGAAAGAAAATCTAAATTAATGAAAATATTTAATCGAAAAAAAAATCCATAACTTAACCTTTTTATCAAAATATTTACACATGCTTAAAAGGCCACCTTTAGTGGCTATCAAGCTCAATATTGAGTCACATCTTTGAGAATTTATATTATCAATCAACTAAATAAATAAATCAAGGAAAGTATAGTTGGAGTTTAATAGTTATTTCCCTTGGGAAATTAAAATGGAGATAACTAATGCAGAGGATACACTCATTGAGTTACTAATTGGACTGAAAACGAATTTATTCACTATTGTAGGGATATTTAACGCTGTTGTTCTAACAAAACTGTCGCTACAATATGCCGTTTTTAACTTTATAATAGTAACAAAAATACAAAAATCATATTATAATACAGATTTATTGTTAAAAAGACAACAACAACAAAACGAAAGAAATAAAGAAACATAAGTCTTGACGCTTCTGCCACTCCTTCATATATTTATGCTAATTCAGAGGTTCACAGAGTTTCAAGTTAACATTCCTCCCCTTTGATCTCGGACTTCAATTTCTCCTCCATTTTGAAATGTCATCAAGTGATTTCTCTCCGCCCCCCGTTATACTTATAACTTATGACTAAAGTCACTTCTCCAATTCCTCCGCTGGCTTAAATTCTTCCTCTTAGATTTGAAATTTGTCTCCTGGGTGCCAAGTGAAAATTACTGGTGTAAATGGTCAAAGATAAAGAATCAGAATGCCAATTTAATGTTCAAATATATTACGGCATGTTACATAATTTTATTAATGGGAATGTCATTGTTTCATTATAAAGAACCGGTTCTCTATTAAAATTCATACAAGTACTTTCTGCTGACATTCTTAAGACTATAGGAATTCAAAACAGTTCAGAATCTCTTAGTATTAGTTTATCACTTCAAGGAGGTTAATTGCCAGGGGTCAAGAAATGTCTGTTATTTTAAGTGGTACTAAGTTTTCGTAAATACTTTTCTTTTGCAAGATATAAGAAGCCAAGAGTGGAACATAAATACTGTAGTCCATCTGGCAAAGTAGTCATTTACAAAACTCAGTTTGGTTTAGTACAAGGCCAGAAGCATGAGACACCCAGTGAGAATCAAATTCACTAACAGTGCTGTTCATCTGGTTAAAAAAAAACACTGGATCTTTAACCAGTGAAAATTGTAAAAAAATTGAGTAACGTCAGATCCAGCCGATGAGGGGGAAATTATTGTCTGTTTTTTAAAATGGAGATAACTAATGCAGAGGATACACTCATTGAGTTACTAATTGGACTGAAAACGGATTTATTCACTATTGTAAATTTTGTCGGAAAATATATAGAAAAAAAAACAGATGTACATACCAATAATTGTTCCATTGAATAAAGATTTGAAGGTATTTACACCACTGTTATAAATACGGACGAAAGACACTTACCTGAAAAAGAAAATATGAAGAACAATTAAAACATTATCTACTTCATGTGAGTTTACATACAAAAGGGAGTTGCTGAAACATTCATAGACCATACAAGAAAGAAATGACTTTTTAAAAATAAATATAATCAATTTTTTGAGGGTTAAAGGAAACACGTGATAGGATGTGCCAAGTTTGAATTGTGGAATGAATATGTGAAACAGCATAGATGTTTCATAACTAATTCCTTCCTAGTTGCTCGAGAACTTTTCAATACCCACCTCATATATAATTTATTTATTAGTTACAAAACTTGGTCTCACTGTAGAGTAAGAAATTCTATCATTATGTAAGAAGTGATTATTATTATTATTATTTGTCAATTTTGGAGAGCAAAAGTTTTGTTTTTTTTTAATTTGAGAAGCCAACATATTTATGCACAATGAAGATGGTGTCTAAGATACTCTTAAATTGGACTTGGCTTTGGGGATAGATAAACTTTTCAAGTAATTTATATATAATTTTAGTGGGTGAATTGATGTTTAATGGCATATCAACCACTGTGGGTTATTTAATGCCAAATCTTGTAAATATATATATATATAAGATTTCTTTGCGAATAATTTGTAGGTAACTTTATTTTCATACGAGTTGTTTGCTCATTTGTTTGCACACAGTTAAATGGTTTTAAGTATTCCTAACACTAATAATTCTATTTGATATAAATAATTTGTTTAAAGACATTTAAAAAGTTTCAAGTACTTAAAATTGCATTAAAAATACTATTTATAAAGTATTCCTACCAAATATAAGTAATTAGCATACAGCTGTACCATTTCAAATAACCCTTAGTAAGTAATTGAAAAGTCGTCTTTAACCCATAGATGGGATCCAAACAGATACTACCAATCCGAGTGGACCAGAGAGTAATGGCAATGAAGGAGTACTCCACATTTCCTGAAGCTCCAGGACTAGAGTCTCATCATTTTAGTGTCATACCCAAGACACTGGTTGAGAGTGGGAGCTTACCCCTTTGCAGAGGTGCAGTCAGCGTATTCTACTGTCTCCAACTGACGTAGCGGTAATATATATATATATATATAAGGGTTGCTGAAAGGTTCCCTCGATTTCTTTGTTTAATGGCATATCAACTGTCGTGGGTTATTTAATGCCAAAGCCATCTTTGTAGAAGAACAGCAGTGATACTATTTAGCCCGGAGTTGGGGAGATAAGGAAATTCATACCTTTCCAGATGGTATAAGTCCGAAAGTAAACCTAATAGCGCCACTGAGGATAAATCAAGCATTACTGATTGTTTTATGTAATATCCAAGACACTCCGTGAAGGAGACTTATCCCTCGGCAGAGATGCAGTCGGTGTATTTTGCAGCGCCAGCCGACTGGGCCAAATTTGATGATGTGGCTCCAGTTTAGGAGATCTAAGAAGTATGGAGTACCCCTTCATAGTCATTACTCCCATGTCCACTTTGATCATAAGTGATAGAACATGTTAAGGTATTATATACAACTCAAATAGATCTGTTTAAATATTATTCGTCTTTGATAGGACCGTATCCAAAAAAAAAAAACAACAAAAAACAAAAACAAAACAAAACAAAAACAACACAATAAATGTAAAGAGGAACATACAATGAACGCGATTCCCAATCCTCTAGGCATAACAAACCCTAAATGAGTAGACAAGATGTTAAAATAAATCAATGAAAATATGCCGTATATCTTCTTTTTTTTTTTGACAGCACGAGTAAATTAATATTTAAAAGTAGTTGAATAAACTTTTAAAATCTAATATTTTAATTGAATTAAACAAGATCATGAGTTATGAAAACTAAGTAAACAGAGTTAAAATTTAATCTTAAGTTATTTTGCGTTCAGCTTGGCATTTATATCCATGGGAAGAAAAGAATTGACGTCACTATGCTGGTAAGGTCATCACCAAATATTCTAACCCCTTCTTAGCGTACACATACTCTATTCAGGTCAAAATCAGCATCGTCTTTTGTTGCAATTTTACTTTCTATCTATCTATCTATCTATCTGTGTGTGTGTGTGTGTGTGTGTGTGTGTGTGTGTGTGTGTGTGTGTGTGTGTGTGTGTGTGTGTGTGTGTGTGTGTGTGTGTGTGTGTGTGTGTGTGTGAAAATGACTAATTCTATAAAAAAAATAATTAAAAAGCCGAATTAGTTACAGAAGAATCAAATACTTTAAAAAGTGCTCAATAATTACACAGGGCAGGTTCTTAGACCCCCCGCCCCACCCCAAATTGCTGAAGTTTCCTACCTACGTTACACCGAAAAGATCTTCATTATATGATAATAAAAAGATTGTTTAAAAACGTCTGGTAAAATTTTAAAGTACTCAAATGCTGGCCAGTAGAGCAGGATAATCTCCAAAAGAAATTAAAATCTCGCCTCGTTTTATGATAGTCTCTTACGCAAAGTTTCATTTAATGTTTGTATCCTAACTGACACATAAAATTTTTAGTAATGGAATAATCATAAAAAAAGAGGCAAGATTTTAACATAGACAAATGGAAAATAAAATTATTATATCCTGAATATGTTTTTCAATTTATAGACCTCTATCATATACTGTACTCAGGCCCAAATCATAATCGTTATTCAGTGTATTGGAAATTTAGTTTATGTTAGTGTATATCATAAAATAGAAACCGTAATAAACTTTCAAGGACAATATAATGAAAGGTTTGGTTTGGTTTGATTTTATGGCATATTAATCATTGTAGATTATTTAATGCCAAATCCATTTTTATACATGTAAACAGTTCTATTTCAAACAATTTAGAACCGTTTTTTGTTTACACGGTTAAATGTCACAACAGTTCTATTTTAAACAATTCAATTTATCACAAGGACGCAGTTTAGTTTTATTTGACCCATAGATAGGGCCCTATCAAGTGCTACCTCTCCGGGCAAGAGTGTACCTGAGAGCGATGGCAATGAAGGGGTACTGTGCATTCCCAAAAGCACCAGCATTACTTGAGCCTCATCATCAGCTTGTTTAGTGCCATAATTAGGAGACTTGTTGGAGTAGTCATACCCCTCTGCAGAGGTGCAGTCGGTATATTCTGCAGCCCCAGCCGACCAGGCCAACAATATAATGAGTTTAGAACACAAACTATTTTAATACACCAGAAAAAAAAAGGGCGATTTAATTTATTTATTTAACAGTATACCACATTTTCATTGGTTATTTACTGATGAAATGTTATTCATTTTTAAATGTTTGATTGTAATAACTACATTTTCAATTGTACTTTTCCGTGTCTAATTAGCTTGCGCGGAGTTTTGAGATATCAAATAATTTGCACAAAGCTGCATAGAGTCATATACTTCGATTTAATATTAATGATTAATATACAAATAGATTAGAGTAACTATCTTTATTTACGAATAATCATTTGTTTTCAGACAGTTATATGGTTTCAAACAATATTACTTAATAGAAAAAATTTTCAAAACAAATCTATTTGACCGATAGATAGGATTCTTACAGACAACCACTCCGATTCAGAGTGGATCAAGGAGTAACAGCAATGAAGGAGTAACAGCAATGAAGGAGTATTCCAAACTCCCCAGATCTTCAGAATTGAAGGCTCACCACCGGATGCAGTTTTGTATCATACCCAGGTATCCTGGATATGATACAAGGAGGTGTCTTACCAGTCAGCAGTGGATGAAATCAGCATATTCAAAGCCCTGATAACAGGGTTTTCACGAGTAATATTCACCTCTGTAAGAAAAGAGACTCTTTGCTATCCAAAAATAGTTTTTCTTTACAGAGATGCATATTACTCTCAAAGACGACCGGAGAATGTACAGACCAAACCATTCTGTGATTCACAAAAACAAGAAGTTCAATTGTTCGATCAATTCTTTCAACATATTCTAATCGATTGATTTTAACGACATGACCACCCAGTTATTTTATTCTTAGAAGTTAAAGAATCGCCTTTATTGTACATACGCACTGACATTTTTGTGTAGTTTTTTAAGAGTTTTTTTTTTTTTTGCGCACGTTCCTATCGAATACAAATAATTTTCCAACATCTCTTTGACCTGTAAGATCCCTGACAGGTACTAACGCTTCGTGTCAGAGTGAACCTGGGAGTAATGGCAAGCTCTAGAACTGGAGCTTTACCACCACATGCAGATTAATGTCATATACAGGACCCCTTTTTTGGAGGGAGGAGGTCTTACTCCTCTGAAGGGGATGCAGTCTTCTTCTAAACTCCCTTAAAAGGCTAGAATAAATTAGAGTGGTATTAGCTTTCATTGTAGCAGTGCAACAGAATCTAATAAAACCCTGATATAGTCAGGGGTAACCCTTTTCAAATCAATGCTGCATAAAAAAAAGAAGAGATCCTCCTTCCCCATCCATCATCATCCCAACACATCCTATCTTCTACCACATATTCAAGGTGAGCGCAATTTGGTATGAGCAGCTGTGGATTTTGACTTAGTCTGCAATTTACTATGCTCTGCAGAGAGACAAGACAAGACAAGAGATGAGTCATCCCCGGGGGGATTTCGACTCCTTTTTGAACTTTTAGAAAATCTTAAGATGTCATGAAGCGACAAATATGGAAGCAGGAAGAAAAGAAAAAATGAAACAAAACACAGATAAAAAAAATAATTTTTGATTCTTTTTAAGCCAATCTTTGACAGTTTATTGGAAGTAAAAGAAAAAAATAAGAAAGAAGAGAAAAGAAATCGCGAACAAACAAACATGATTTCTTGTTGATAATATTTGGCAAACAGGAATCACTTGAGACGCAGCTATATGTTTCTTTGATTTTTATCTGATGCAAATAAGCCAAACTGATAGCATGTAAATTACCAGACTGGCTTTAAAAATGTTGGGATCAAATTACCTCAGTATGGGTTTCGATATGAACGCTTAGATGAAACACATCACAACCGATGCAATTGCTGACGACTCTATGAAATAAATACAACCACTGGCGTAATTGTTATCGAACTAATCAGGCAAATCAGTTATAACTAAGCAGCGAGTTCAATTCTAACTGAGTGCCACATACTTTTGGTGTTTTGAGTAGTTTAAACTATTCTTAATTTTTATTTAAGCGAGGAGGGGACAACTCAACAGATGTAATGATTATCGAACAAGTATAGAAGTCTCACTAGGTGCCCCATACTACTGACCTTGTTTGCCCAGCCAGCTGGGGCTGTAAAATATACCAACTGCACCCCTGCAGAGGGGTAAGACACTCGCAAAGAGTGTCCTAAACAAACTGATGGTGGATTCCAGTAATTCTAGAACTTTGGGGAATGTGGAGTACCCTTTCATTTCCATCGCTCACAGGTCGACTCTGGTCCGGAATGGTAGCACTTGATAGGGTCCTACCTATGGTCAAATAGAACTAAACAGTGTACTTATGCTAAGCTGAATTGTTTGAATTAGGACTGTTCGACTAAACTGAATAGCTTGAAATAGAAATGTTTTAACATTTAAACTATTTACTCATGTTAAACTAAATTGTTTGAAATTGAACTGATTATATGTATAAAAATGGATTTGGTGTAAGATAACTTACAAAGGTTGATATGTCATAAAAAAAACACCAACCAACCAAACAAACATTCTGATGATGGGTTCCAGTAATGCTGGAGCTTTGAAGAATGTGGAGTACCTCTTCATTGCCATCGCTCCCAGGTCTACAGTAACCCGGAGTGGTAACACCTCATAGGGTCGTATCTATGGGTCAAAAACTAAACTGTGTACTTATGTTAAACTGAATCGCTTAAAATAGAACTGTTTTGACATTTAAACTGCACACTTTTGCTAAACTAAACTGTTTGAAACAGAACTGTTCATTTGTATGAAAATGGATTTGGCATTAAATAACCTACAAAGGTTGATATGCCATAAAACCCAAACAAACAAACTGACCTTGTGTGAATGTAAATTTGTAAATGACTTTAACCACACATGAATAAAAAGGTACATTATTATTCTAAAGCAAGGAAAATCATTAACAAAAATAATTTTCTGCCTATATGTGTATCACGTTTATATATATGTGGACATATACACACACATACATATATATTCGTTGTCAAATAATAAAAAAATAACACCAAATGGTTACTAATGATAATTTTACGAGAAAAAAATCCACAGAACATGAAGTGGAGAAGTAATGTCTACAAGGTGAGTCTTTGATGCCCAGGTTAAAAATTTTTGCTTCTTCGCCCCAAAGTAATAAAGAAGAAAAACTATAAGTTTGTAAATTTCAAAGATGCAAACGTTAACACGAAATTATAAGAAAAACTCCAGTTAATAGCCATTAATTTCATGGAAGTGTCCATGAGATAATATATTGTAACTGCAAAGCATGAAACATTAACGCAAGTGATCAAGGTTTGTCACAGGGTTTTTTTTCTTGACTTTATGTGTCTTATAATTATTATCTAATAATCCATCTATCGATCCGTCCAATTATTGATTGGTTTCCTTACTTGTTTAATGGCATATCAACCTTTGTAGGTTATTTAATGCCAAAGCCATTCTCCAAGAAGAACAGTAGTGGTATTATTTAACCCATAGCTGGGAGGATAAGGCGGTTCATACCTTTACCAAGGGTTGAACATTTTTAGTTTGGTTTGGTTTCTTTGTTTAATGGCATATCAACTTTTTTAGGTTATTTAATGCCAAAGCTATTTTACTCGAAGAACAGTAGTGGTACTATTTAACCCATAACTGGGAGAATAAGGGGGTCCATACCTTTCCCAAGGGTATTTGCCCGAAAGTGAACGCAATAGCGCGACTGGAGTACGAACTCGCGTACTACGATTCCGCAGTCCATCGATTTAACCATTACACCACGAGGATACCCCCTCAATTTACTGAATATGACAGAGTAAAACAAACTCATGAAAGGAAACTAATTACAGACGAGAACTTTAAATACAAGCCAACGAGATCATTTAGGATAGAGGAAAAAAGTTTTGCTTCGTTTATTTGGCTCAATGGCATCTCATCCTTTGTTGTTTATTTAATGCCAAATCCTAATAATACATATTATGATTTGTATGTGATTAGTTTGTAAGTAACATTATTTTTAAACGAGATAGAACTCACTTGTTAGCACAGAATTAAATGATATCGAGTATTGTAATATAATACTATAAATGAATTTAATATTAATGAAATAGTTTCAGGGATTGTACATGATTAAATAGTTCTACTTGACTCATAGATGGGACCCTAACAGGTACTAACACTCTGGGTCAGTGTGGACCTGGGATTAAGGGCAATGAAGGGGTACTAAACATTCCTCAAAGTTCCAGGACTGGAGCCTCACCATCAGATTCTTTAGTGTCATATCCAAGACACTCGTTGGGTAGGGGTCGGTTTTACCAATCTGTCGAGGTGCAGTTGGCGTATTCTACAGCATCAACCAACAGGGTGTATTAATCGTTTGTAAGTGAGGACAAAAGGATATTTTTCTTAAACTTATTGCATTTACTAACTTGAGAAGATGAAAGGAAAAGAAAAAAAACAAGATTACATGCGAATTGGCACGGTGTCATCCCAACGAGACAAATCTCATCTGGACAAATTTGATTTGATTTAGTTTGGTTTTATGGCATATCAACCTTTTTAGGTCTCATGCCAAATTCATTTTTATGCATATAAACAGTTCTATTTCAAACAATTCAGTTGAGCGTAAGTACACAGTTTAGTTCTATTTGACCCGTAGATAGGGCCCAATCAGGTGCTACCACTCCGGGGAAAAGTGGACCTGGGAACAATGGCAATGAAAGAGTTCTCCGCATTCCCCAAAGCTCCAGCATTACTGGCGCTTCTCCATCAGATTGTTTAGTGTCATATCCAGGGCATTCATTGGTGGGGTGCCTTTTGCCTCTCTGCAGAGGGGTAGTCGGTGTATTCTACAACCCCAGCCAACTGGGCAACTAAACAATAAACAACAACAATAAATAAATAACATTAATAAACTAAACAACAACAATATTCTTGATCCGATCAGTTTTGGTTATGCTTTATGGCATATACAAGCACCTTATAGAGTTACACAAGTAGTGACAATGCCAGTACCAGTCAGGGGCGGACTTCTTTTCCAAGCAGCGGTCGTGTCGATACTGCTATATGGATGTACTACATGGACGCTAGCTAAACGTATGGAGAAAAAGCTTGACGGCAATTACACAAGAATGCCATTAGCAATATTAAACAAGTCATAAGCAACGTACTCCTGTAGAGCCCTTCACATGGACGAGCAAAGGCAGGACGACCAGCTAGAACATATATATAACAACTCTGTGCTGATACAGAATGTAGCCTTGAAGACCAGCCGGGAGCGATGGACGATAGAGACAGGTGGCGAGAGCGGGTCAGGGAGATCCATGCTGGCGGCGCGACATGATGATGATGGCATATAAACCCTAGTGGGTTATTTAATGCCAAATAATATAAGTAATTTATAAACGAATAGCTTGTAAATAACATTATTTTTTAAAGTGCCTGAGTTAATTTGTTTGCACACAGTTAAATGGTTTCAAGAATAGTGAATGATTAAATACATCTATAACAGGTACTACCACACCGGGTCGGTGTAGACCTGGGAGTAAGGGCAATGAAGGGGTACTCAACATTCCCCAAAGCTCCAGCATTACTGGAACCTCACTATCAGGTGGTTTAGTGTCATATCTATGACACTCGTTGGAGGGTTTGGGCAAAACTACAGCAGAGGTGCACTCGGTGTATTCGATATCCCCAGCCGACTGGGCTTTGATCCGATCAGTTTTTTTTTAATGGTATATCAACCTTCGTGGGTTATTCAAAATCAAAGCTATCTAAGTAGAACATTAGTAGTGCTATTCAACTCGAGGTAGTTCAAAAGGTATGAATTCGAGAGTGAACGTAAGAGCACGACTGAAGGTCGAACTTGCTTCCTACGATGATGTAATCCATTACGTTAACCAGTGTGTCACGGGGATTCCTCCCAATCTGATTAGTGCCATAGAGCAACTGGAATATGTTTTGAAAAATCGAGAGCGTTTGTCTTGAGATATTTTCCTGATTTGTCATGTTGAGACTAAACCATTGGAACACCTGACTAATTAAGAAAACACACTCTTTAAAGGCATCATCGATTGATTGATTTTGACAGCATGTCAAACTGTTTAGGGTCATTTTATGCCAAGAGGTTAGAAAATCGCGTTCATTGTACGTTCCTATTTATATTTTTGTCTTGTGAATTTTTTCCTTCCACACACACACACACACACACACACCGATTAGGAATAATTTTTAAAATCTCTTTGACCCATAGACGGAATCTGAACAAGTACTAACACTCCCAGCAAAGAGTGGACATGAGAGTAATGGCAATGAAGAGGTATTCGACACTGCCCAGAACCAGATCGTCAGCATTAGATGCAATTTAGTGTCACACTCAGGACACTTTTTAGGAAGGAGGTCTTACCCCTCTGCAGAGTATACAGTCAGCGTATTCTTATAAGTTTATTTTTAAAAAATAAAGAGAAATGAGTATGAAATAAATGAATTTCGAAGAAATATTTCATTGAACACATTTCTTATGATAGTGACAAAAGACGCTATCCTTTCCACTCGAGCAACACCGGGGTAACCATTTTAGTATAAATCCAATGCAATGTAAATTATTCTATATTTTTGTAATAGAGATTACGTTTGCTTCGTGTTTTTTCAATATCATGAAAAAAACTTATATATCCAGCATTACTGGAGCTTCTCCATTAGATTGTTTAGTGTCATATCTATGGCACTCATTGGCGGGGTGCCTTTTGCCTGTCTGCAGAGGTGCAGTTGGTGTATTCAATAGCCCCAGCCAATTGGGCAATCTATGCATTGAGGATAAGATGCTTGTATATACCATAAAGCATAACCAAAACTGATCGGATCAAGAATATTGTTGTTGTTTAGTTTATTAAGGTTATTTATTTATTGTTGTTGTTTATTGTTTAGTTGCCCAGTGGGCTAGGGCTGGAGAATACACCGACTACCCCTCTGCAGAGAGGCAAAAGGCACCCCGCCAATGAGTGCCCTGGATATGACATAAAACAATCTGATGGAGAAGCTCCAGTAATGCTGGAGCTTTGGGGAATGCGGAGCACCCCTTCATTGCCATTGTTCCCAGGTCCACTCTTTCCCGGAGTGGTAGCACCTGATAGGGCCCTATCTATGGGTTAAATAGAACTAAACTGCATACTAATGCTAAACTGAATTGTTTGAATTAGAACTGTTTGACTAAACTGAATAGCTTGAAATAGAAATGTTTTTGACAATTAAACTGTATATTTATGCTAAACTAAATTCTTTGAAATAGAACTGATTATTCGTATAAAAATGGATTTGGCATTAACTCACCTTCAAAAGTTGATATGCTATAAAACCCAACCAATCGAGGCATAAAATAACCCCAGATAGGTCGACATGCTGTTAAAATCAATCGAACTTATTCCAATCGAGATGGTAAAGTTTAATTTCTACAGAATGAATGCTAGTTTTCGTGATTAGTTTTTCTGAATAAGCACTGTATCTATTCTTTTTTAAAATTATATATTCATTTTGGGTCTTTTCGTTAAGACTAAGGAAATTCTCCTAAATAAATACAGTGTAACGCGGATATAAGAGTGTAATAGAGATTACGTTTGCTTCGTGTTTTATAAATATCTTGAAAAAACTTTTTACAGCTAACTAGTTTGTTGTTGTTGTTTTTTTAATAGAAGACGAATTGTGTAACAATTTTTTTTTTTTACCAAAATGGTGAAAATATAACTTCCAACGAAATACAATCATAAATTTATCTAATGAAATGTACAATCTATTTGTAGTCTATCCATGTTGAGTGTTTTTAGTTTTAGCTTTTATAAAAGAAGAATTAATGGTTATTATATAAGGTATATAATATGATTTAAGCCGACTTACACGAGAGGTATCGGATTTCATTTGCAATTTGATCTAGAAAGTCATTTTCGTCTATAAAATGTCAAGCAGGCCGAAATCTCCGGTTAACTGAACATCAAATTGTCAAACTGATTTTGATTATCAGTTGGGGCTTTTTACATTCGCTTCACACTCATACCCTTAATGAAAGCATGAACTAGTATCTTCTTGCAATAAGTTCCATTTTTAAGTATCTTATTTTCTTGTCACTGGCATGTTACGATAATTGAAAGAGACATGGATACTTTAACCACACTCCCATAACTACTTCATCTACCGAGGTAATAACAAAAATCTGTTATTCCCATTGTTCATCTTGACAGTGGTCATTATTTGATTTATATGATGAGAAGACAGTACTAGCCCGATAAAGCTGGGGTTTTTATCTAAAATTATTGACAGCACCAAGCTTCTGGATAAAATAAGAATGGCTTTTACAAGAAAAGGGTTGAAATGTTCTGTTTCTTAGTTTTTAATGACATATCAAGCTTCGTGGATAATTTAATGCTAAAGACAACCTTGGAGAAGCACAGTAGTGATGCTATTTAACTTATAGCCGAGTGGATAAGGTGTTTCCTACCTTTCTTAATGATATTAGTCTTAAAGTGAATGTAATAGCGCGGCTAGAGCTCGATCTTGCATAATACGATGTTGCAGTCCAGCACTTTAACCAGTACGCCACGAGGACTCCACTCTTCTCCAAATTGGTGGTAAAATTTGACCACAAACTAACACCACGTATCGAGTTTCTCGTCGTGAGGAAAAAAATGCAACTTGATAGGTTTTTTTATTTTTATTTTAGACCTCTGTATTTAAAAATTACGTACGTTATCTTACATACTTTGTAACCCGGATATAAGAAACCCGGATATTAAAAAAAACGGATATAAGAGAGATTTTCTCTGGTCCCAAATTAGAGCCTGTTTTAATGTAAACAAAATAGACTAAACTCGAATAATAAAAGACTTCTTCTCCGGTCCTGACAACTCTCTTATATCCGGGTTACACTGTATTCATTTAGGGGAATTTCCTTAGTCTTAACGAAAAGACCCAAAATGAATATATAATTTAAAATAAGAATCAGAAAAATATATATAATATATAATATAATATATATATAATATAATATATAATTTTAAAAAAGAATAGATACAGTGCTTATTCAGAAAAACTAATCACGAAAACTAGCATTCATTCTGTGGAAATTAAACTTTACCATCTCGATTGGAATAAGTTCGATTGATTTTAACAGCATGTCGACCTCTCTGGGGTTATTTTATGCCTCGATTGGTTGGTTGGGTTTTATAGCATATCAACTTTTGTAGGTTAGTTAATGCGAAATCCATTTTTATACGAATAATCAGTTCTATTTCAAAAAATTCAGTTTAGCATGAATATACAGTTTAATTGTCAAAAACATCTCTATTTCAAGCTATTCAGTTTAGTCAAACAGTTCTAATTCAAACAATTCAGTTTAGCATTAGTATGCAGTATAGTTCTATTTAACCCATAGATAGGGACCTATCAAGTGCTGCCACTCCGGTCCAGAGTAGACCTTGGAGCAATGGCAATGAAGGGGTGCTCCGCATTCCCCAAAATTCCAGCATCACTGGAACCTCACCATCAGATTGTTTAGTGTCATATACAGGACACTCGCTGTGAGGTGAGGGGTTACCCCTCTGCAGAGGTGCAGTTGGTGTATTCCATAGCCCCAGCCGACTGGGCAATCTATGCCTTGAGGATAATGAGTTGGGTACGTTTATATTTACATTTTTTGGGTTGCTTTGTTTGTTTGTTTTTTGCGTACGGTTATATGATATCAAGTGTTTCTATCAACCATAAATAATTTGCATGCAGATGGGACCCACACGAGATCAGAGTGGGCCCGGGAGTAATGGAAATGAATCAGGTACACAACACTCCCCAGAACATGAGCCTTGCCACAAGATGCAGTTTAATGTCGTACCCAATATTCTTTGGGGTAGGGGTAGGGGGAGTGTTACTCCACTGCTGGAAATACGTTCACTGTGTTCCAACTCTTGCTGACAAGGCAACCATATAAGATTAAGTTTCGGTCATTTGCTTCATTTTTTTTTACGAAACAGTCACATTTAAGTCCCCAAAATTATATATCGACAATAACTCGCCTTTAAAGTAGTTGGGGAAGGAAAGACCAAATAATAATGGCGAATTAAGGAATTGAAGACAATTTTTTTAAAAAATAAGTAAAAATGAAGAAAATGAATAAAACTTACTCTTTTCTACACAGTGAATGAAAGTGGTATATTTTTTTATATAATTTTTTGCACATCATTGTAGAAATAAGGGAAATTTTCTGCCGTGTGCAAATCTGTACAAGTCCCATAAATTGAAAAGAAATGGCAGAGAGAAAAATGGAGAGGAAAGCTTGTAACTTTGGAAACAAGTATAAAGGGGGTGGGGAAGCTTTAGCTTTCTTCTTGAACCATTATTTTGAAAACGAAGATAAAATCGCTGCACAGAATTCAAAGAAAGTAAGAATAACTTATATCTTAAGTTGTCAGATTTCTGAGATTAGGCATTGCTATTACTAATTTTTCTTTTCTTCTTAATTTTGTAGCTTGTGTTTTTTGTTTTTTTTTACCACAATGTTATGTTTATTTGTATATAATATAAAATGTAGCACAAGGCCTAAAATGGATGTGGGGACTGGTCTTCACTATCTTATAATTAAATAGTTCCAATTACTGACCCAAACATATTATAGTATCCCTTTTTACTATAAGGTTACTTTTACCTTGGAAATCTTTCATTCATCAAAATACATCAATCACTCCATATGTACATACTGCGAGGGTCGAGTGAGATAAACAAAATTTTATCCCCCAAAAGATATCTCCAATTAATGAAAATGAGAGTGGAAAAAAATGAATATTTACGAATAAAAAGAATGATTAGTATGACACCCCCTACATGTAAGAAAAACATTCGAGAAGAGGTGGAATAATAATAATAATAATAATAATAATAATAATAATAATAATACTCGATAACAATCTCCGGAGAATTTGGTTCTCTGTCATCTAATGGGAGAGAGAAGTAGTAAAAAAATAAATAAAAGGCAATGAGAACTGACAAAAAAGAGAAGTAGCCACAAGGTCAATGTGTTTACATACTCTAAAATTAAGTTTAATCAACCTTAACTCAACAACAAGAAAAGGTCTTACCTACTTCGGATGGGTCCTTTCCAAAACGCAAAATTCTTGAATTAACTATCATTTTCACCTTTTACAACCGTTAAGTAAGCAGTAGATACGGGAAGTAAATAATAAGTGAATAACACTAAATAATATAAATTTAGTTCCTTGGTAGTATGCATTATTTCTTAAATGGTTATGTTGTAAAAGTATAGAAAATGGCCATTATTGCCTTCAAACTTTGCTTTTTCTGCCCTGGATAAGGGCATTTAGATATCAACCTATTTTCGATGCAAAAACGGACAAATTTGTATATTTCATTTACATAAAACAACATGACACAAAATTTACATATATCTAAGATATTCATTCGACTTCCCACCGAGTCAGATTTGATATAATCATTTTATCGTGGGGACCCACACACAAATCGAAACTCATACGTGGCTCTGACAAAAAAATGCTTAGTTCCGTCGGCATTCCTCATTTTGGGGCGTTTACATGTATTAAAGATATACAAAAAGGAACAAAAAATGTTCTTGAAAATTCCCTATCAGTTACTCAGCACTTAAACCTACCAGGAATGTTCTGTTAAATTTGAAAATTTCAAACTCAAGCCACAAAAGCAAAGTTTTAAGACAAAAATAGTTTTTTCTATTTACTTTCAGCTGAGGAACAAGTTAAAATCTTATTACATACAATAAAAGATATAAAAAAAGATTCGTTTTTACTGAAGATCTTAGCAAATTCAAAATATGATTTTTTTTATTCTAACAAGAACGGATGTTTAAGTTTGGTTATATTTTTTGTAAATATAGTGATATATTGGATAGTGGTTGTATGTTGTAGTAATTTACTAAGTTTTTTGCTTAGATGTGGCACAAGGTCTTATGAGTAGGGCACCCAATGAAACTCGATTTCACTCGTGAAGGTTTGCTTGTCTAGCTTGCCGACTATTACACCACCCGAGGTGCCCACAGTGCTTGGGGTTGTATGTTTTACTAGGCGTTTTTTGCTCGGATATGGTACAAGGCCATATGAATGGGGTTCCCAATAAGACTCGAACTCACTCGTGAAGGTTTGGATTTGCATATGATGCAATGGTATAGATATATAGTCATGCTAGGAGAAAAGGTATATATAAAAAAAGAAGACACGGACGCTTTGGGTGGTACCATGGTTAGCAAGCTGGAATATCAAACCTTCACGAGTGAGTTTGAGTTATTGGGTGCCCCATTCATACAGCATTGTGTTATGTCTAAACAGAAAGCTGAGAAAATCACAAAAAAGGACATTAGGGAATAACTTAGTTGTGAACATCATTACTGTACATCACTGCAGACGATTCCTCAGTGGAATATACAAGTGTTGTATACTCATAAAGATATCAATAACAACAGTAATATAAATACAGGCGGTACGAACGAGTTTATTTCTTTCTACTTTCAGTCCTTGGCGACACGAGGATAGGGACACAATTTTTAAAAGCCTATGCTAACTATATTATTCTGACCTCCACCCCATTCACGGTTCATCTTATGGTGTTTAAGATCTCAATTCATCTCTGCTGGTCAAGATCCGAAAAACTCAACCGCTACCTTCAACGGTCGACCTCAACTAACTGTCTTTTCAAAATCCTCAAATTCTCGGGACCATCTCTTCTGGGCATGACGTCATCCACACTCCAGCTCCATTTCCCGTCTGGGCGTTTATTATGACAGACGATGATTGTCATATCCTTTCTGTGCTTGCGTAAGACTGCACCATCTGACTATGCACCTGGACTAAGAGACCCGAGTAGTTCAAACTAAATAATAAAAAAATAATTAACGAAAAATTATTAATATAAAAAAATCATAACCTTAATTATATAACACAAGTACCTTAAAAATGATTAAGTCTTAGAAAATAGATGCTCCATGATTTAAAGCAGTATACCAAAGAGAAGGAAAAAATTGATAAACTATATTTGAATTCATCAACAAGAAATACGTCATAACTCGACTGCAGAAAATGTATTCAAAGTAAAAAATAAAACACTTTAGTTTTTAAAAAAATCTATCCAAATTCATTGATCTTTACGATGTAATTTGAAAAGAAAAAAAGAAAGAAAGAAATAAGACGGATTATTTAAAAAAAAAAAAAAAAGAATTAAAAATCAGTCTCTTAACTACGACTTTTGTGGTTGATCTCCACCTGCGACAAATTCTATCGTAGAATGGAGCTCAACAGTTTGATAGTTCAAGTCATTTGATTCCTACCCTCCATTGTTTGTTTCTTCTTTTTAAATCATTTTATCTTAATATTTTTAATGTGTTTTTTAAGTCTGTCAAATTTTACTGCATGGAAATGATGAATCATTCTGTTTTTCTGTCACCGAGAAATCCACCCTCACCTACACAAAATAAAGAAAGGCGGCGTGACGACGGCAGCGAGGGGTATACGAGTGAAAGCTGTTCGATTCAACCATGTTTTATTAACAATTCTGTGTTCAGAGCTCTCACCTAGTATTTATCAATCTCTCCAGGAAGGCAAATATGACCCCAAAACAGGTTTTATGTGGGACTCTGTAGGTGTGCTTTCGGTTAGAGGCACCCATGCTACAAAGGAGTCAGGATGATCGACGCACAACCCACTTTAGTATAATGGGGAGTAGCTACACCAGAGAGGAAATCACCATGGACTAGGCATATTTGTTTGAATTTTTTCTCTGTCGTGCTCGACATAAGATAGTTTATTTTAGCACCAATCGCCTTAGATATGGCTGAAAAGAAGTGCCATTGTTCTCGAAATTAACATCTGACAGCACAGGTTTCTGCTAGTTCACCGAACTTAAGCGGTGATGAGAAGGTTCAATACTTAGTTGGGTGACTACTTAAGCAACAGCAGGTACAGTAAGCGACCTGACGCCTGTGTGCCATATCGAAACAAAATGTAGCGAATAACAATATCGAACTTCATCTGAGCCAAACAAAATAAATTTATTTTTAATACACACACACACACACACACACACACACACACACACACACACACTCTCTCTCTCTCTCTCTCTCTCTCTCTCTCTCTCTCATTTGTAAATACTTTTATGATAATAGTGGGAGGATTTGAAAAGAAATTTTTACTTTCTTCTCCATCTCCATAGTATTTTGTTTTAATTTTAGAATCAAAATATGAAAGTATTCTTGAAAATGTTCAGCACTGTAAGACAAGTCATGCTTAGTCTCATTGGGTACCCCTTTTCATATGGCCTTGTGCCACATCTAAGCAAAAAAAAAAGCTTAGTAAATTTCCAAGTCATGCTTAGTGTAACAGTTATTGTCATAAGGAAATGGATTTGACAAGCTGAGTTCAAATTCTGAACAAGGCTGTTTGTGTTTCGCTTCATGTTAATACCCTTGTGAAAGTCATAAATCCATCTATTCTCCCTGAGCAATGGAAGGTAGTAGGGCAGACTGAGTCCTTTAGCTGTGGTAAGGTGACCAGTCTAGAAGAAAGAAAACCATGTATTCAAACAAGTTTTATTCCACTCGAAAATTGACTTTGAGTCACATCCTACTTGTAGCGAAGTGGTTGAGTAAATGCATCCTTCTTCTTGGAGAAGGAAAACAAATTCAAAACGCCCACCAATATGTTGGTGTGGCAGAGTAATTTACTCAGTCAGATCAGGGTTAGGATATTGTTTAAGTCAGTGAACGTTACTAGGACCTGGTACCATGTAACTCAGTAGAACTTGCTATATTTCACTTATAGGGACACTTAGTAACCTTCCTATTGTCCTGACAGTTTCCAGGAAGGGGAGTTATTTATAACGGCAACAAAAAGATCTGAAAAATTTATGGGTAAAGGTTTGATATAAAATTCCAATGGTGTGAGAAACGGAAGATAAATACATTGAATTAAACTGACATGCCTTGCTATAAGGATAGCTACATCTGAAATGAAATTTTATTTTGCAAAAATCTAAGTTTACACATGATAAAGGAGAGTTTGGTTTAGTTTAGTTTGGTTTGGTTTTATGGCATATCAAGCATTGTAGGTTATTCAATGCCAAATCCATTTTTATTCATATAAACAGTTCTATTTCAAACAATTCAGTTTAGCATAAGTACAGAGTCTAAATGCCAAAAACAGTTCTATTTCAAACTTTTAAGTTTAGTCAACAAAGTTAAATGGTTCAAAAAAAAAAAAATTATGAAATTAATATCCCCCCCACCCTGACTAGAAGAGTAGACCGTCTCCAAAACTACCAAAAATTCAGTAGTAAATAAACGTTAAAGCGAAAAGGAAGGATTTGAGCTCACGTGCCTACAGAGGAAAGAATGTATCAATATTGGTCAGTATGTCTTTAAGTCCTATTAATTTAAAATGCTGAATTTTACAAAATGTTATGCTGTATTTTTGTTTGTAAAATAATGCTTAAACTCTACGTTTTAAATGTAAAGACATGCTTACTCTACTATAAACCCAAATTGATTATAAAACTTCTGTCCAAATGTCAGCGAACAAGGCAAAACGTTTTTGAATATCTTCTATAATATAATTTAAAAATTCTTAAAGAACGCCCTAACAGTAGTTTAGAAGAAAAAGTAAAAGCCTAAAACACCCCCCCCAAAAAAAGTCATTTGTAACAGCTCTATAATTCCTGAAGCCTCCTCAGTTCCCAATGGTAGTATAGAAGAAGAAAAAAAACAAAAAAACCCTAAAAAGCCTAGGAACATGTCCCAATCCCGCTAAAAAAAAAAATTCAGTACCAGAGAAAGTCTGACAAAAGTACCCTAATCTTGGACTTTAAGTTAAAACTTAAGAAAATTTAAATCAAAATTACCCCCGCTTTTTTTTTACTACGTACACATGGGAAGCAGCATGATGTACGTAAAGGTATTTGAATAAACCCATGGACGACCAAACTCAATACCTAAACAGGTCCTGGACGTGAGTTCGACAACTTTACGCTCAGGATCGTTAAGTTCGATCGGGGAACTACTGCTGCTCCTCTATAAGAGTGGCTTCTATAGAAGAGAATAAAACAGCCATCGAAAGATAACCATGACCCACACCCAAACCACATACACAAACCGCATTGCTCTTCGCGCGGGTAAAAAAGGGGCGCGTTCTGCTGAGGTTGGAGCCCTGGCCTCAGTGTTCGAAAAATCAGCTACAGAGCTCAAACAATCAAAACTACTAAAATGCAAGCAAACACTACAAATAGCCACATTTAACGCAAGAACCTTAAATAGAATAGGACAACTACCAGAGCGAATCGCATCGGCCGAAGAACATAAGATTGACATAATATGCATACAAGAACACAGATACACGCACACCGAAGATATCAAATATCACGAAACTGGCAATGGCTGGTCGCTCGTCACTGTATCCGCATGGAAAAACTCTGTCAACGCCGCAGTAGGAGGGGTAGGATTACTTATAGGACCTAGAGCATTAAAAACGCTAAATAGCATTGAGAAAATACAACCTCGAATGATGGCAGCTACTTTTAACAGCAACCCCAGAGCAACAATCATCTCCTGCTACAGCCCTACCAATGTTAGTGAAGAAACTAAACTAGTCACCTTCTACGATGAGCTATCCTCATTAGTGCGTAGCATCCCGAAACACAACATGTTAGTCATTGGCGGAGACATGAATGCCCAAATCGGGAAAAACGGAAACAACAAATACAGCCTCCACAACACGTCAAATAGGAATGGGCAACATCTAACAGATTTCATGATAGAAAATAGATTAGCATGCCTCAATACAAACTACCGAAAAAGGAAGGGCAAACTATGGATATACACGTACGCAAACAATACTAAAGCTCAGATAGACTACGTCCTTATAAACAAGAAATGGAAAAATAGTGCAATGAATTGCGAGGCATACTCCTCTTTTGAGGGTGTGTCCACCGATCACCGAATAGTCACGGCGAAAATACGGTTAAGCCTACGAAAAAACGCCAAACGAACAGCGACCACCAAACACTATGACTGGGCCCTATTGAACAACAGAGATATAAGAGATAAATACGTATTAGAATTAAGAAACAGATTCGAAACACAACAAGAAAAGACGGAAAAAAGTACACCAAACGACGAATATGAAAATTTCGTCAATGCACACCTCGAGGCAGACAGAGAAGTGCATTCCAACAAAACTCAAAACTAAATATAGAGTCCCATGGGAAACTTTAACGGTGAGATAAAAACGTGCACTAGTGAAAACAGCCTCCAAAAACTATCGAAAAAACCCAACAAATACAAATGCCTTAAAACTAAAAACGGCACAATATCAATTAGCAGGCATATATATAAAGGAACAGACAGAATACATTCAAAATCAGATAGATAAGATTAGAGACTCGGTGGAAGATAGACAATCTAGAATAGCCTGGCAAACAATAAACGAAGTGAGTAGAAAAAAGAACACAGCCAAAGCAAAACTGAAAGCAGCAAACCAACAAGAAAGAATAAAACTGTGGAAACAGCACTTCGAAAACTTACTAGGAAACCCACCGAAAATAACACATGAACCAATCACCAGAATAATTAGCAAACAATTAGACATTAAACTAGGACCGTTCACACAAGAAGAACTCGACTCGGTTCTCAGAAAAATTAAAAATAGGAAAGCTGCAGGGCTGGACGAAATTCCCCCGGAAGTATGGAAGACCAGACAATTCGACGACATACTGCTCCGACACTGCAACGCAGTATACAATCAAAATCCGATAGATAGATGGATGAAGGGATGCATACTCCCCTTCCCTAAAAAGGGGGACCTCGGATTAGCCAAAAACTACCGAGGCATAACACTTACATCGATAGCAGCCAAAATCTACAATGCCCTACTACGAAACCGCATAGAACCCAAAATCGACAACATACTTAGAAAAAACCAAAATGGCTTCCGAAGAAATAGATCCACGACCTCACAAATATTAACCATCCGTAGAATCCTTGAAGGTGTACGGGCAAAAAACCTACAAGCGACATTAATTTTTGTTGACTTTACCAAGGCTTTCGATTCCATTCACAGAGGAAAGATGGAACAAATCCTACTAGCATACGGCATACCTAAAGAAACCGTAGCGGCAATAACGATTCTCTATAGAAACACTAAAGTAAAAGTACGATCACCGGATGGAGACACAGAATACTTTGACATTGTAGCAGGAGTACTACAAGGGGACACGCTGGCTCCGTACCTCTTTATCATTTGTCTAGACTACGTACTTAGAACATCGATTGACAAAATCAGAGAGAATGGCTTCGAACTGACGAAGAAAAGAAGCAGAAGGTACCCCGCAACAACAATTACCGACGCTGACTACGCCGATGACATAGCGATACTGGCAAATACACCTGACCAAGCCGAAACACTACTGCATAGTTTGGAACGAGCAGCAACAAGCATAGGCCTCTATGTTAATGCACACAAAACGGAATATATGTGCTATAATCAAACGGGGGACATCTCCACTCTAGAAGGAACCCCTCTTAAACTAGTAGACAAATTCACATACCTAGGAAGCAGCATCGAATCAACCGAAAAGGACATCGAAACGAGGTTAACGAAAGCATGGATAGCTATCAATAGGCTATCGATTATATGGAAATCAGACCTAACAGATAAAATGAAACGCAGTTTCTTCCAGGCAGCGGTCACATCGATACTGCTATATGGCTGCACTACATGGACGCTAACAAAACGGCTGGAGAAGAAGCTAGACGGCAATTACACAAGAATGCTACGTGCAATCTTAAACAAGTCCTGGCGGCAACACCCCACAAGACACCAACTGTACGGCCACCTGCCACCTATCACGAAAACTATTCAAGTTAGATGAACCAGACATGCAGGACACTGCTGGAGAAGCAGGGACGAACTCATAAGAGATGTACTCTTATGGACCCCCACACATGGCCGTGCAAAAGCAGGACGACCAGCACGAACATACATTCA
>CAUZXS010005439.1:50000-87500 GCA_963585895.1 Sepioteuthis lessoniana | reverse complement strand
TCTAAAAGTGTATGTAATAGCATGACTGAAGTTTGAACTCACTAACTACAATGTTGCAGTCTAACATAGAGAGATAAGGGGGTTCATGCCTTTCCCAAGGGTATTAGTTTAAAAGTGTATGTAATAGCATAACTGGAGTTTGAACTCACTAACTACAATGTTGTAATCCAGCATGTTAGCCATTATGCCATGTGTACTCCTCCAAATAGAGATGAAAGAGCTCAAATCGAACCTATATACTCATCCTTTATTGTTTCTTAATCTGTCTTGCCACCTTTGATTTGACTGTTGTCACTGTTATTGTAGCTCATTTCCCTTTAAAAAATGGACGCGAGTTCAAACCTCATCAACAGCTTATCTATCTATATATTCTCTATTATACAATGTGTGTGTGTGTGTGTGTATATATATATATATATATATATAGAGAGAGAGAGAGTGTATATTTTGGCAGAAAGTTATTATTTAGATAAGTTTGGTTAAAGACCATGGAAACTTCCTTTTTCATAATCTCATAATATTTTTCTCTGGCTTTCAAGCTAGTTTCTTTTTATCAGGGTCCAACTGATAAAGAAGTTGCCCAAAGCTCTGCTCGCAGGCACTTGTCGAAGTTCTGTTGTATCTTGTACTTGAGTGTAGTTCACGTGTTGAATTACGCATCAAAGTGAATACTGACTTGAGAATGAGGAAGGGGAGATTATATGCACATCAGGACATTCTATGATGCATAGGTGGTCTAGCCCATTCCCTGTGTTGTGATTGGTTGCCAGCCAAGGAGTGGCTATGCTAGCATGCATATATACTCGCCCGCTCATTGACATTTTTGTCTGTTAGCCAGATGCCAGCTGGGCCGCCAAGTCACAGAGCCAATAAATGTTGTTTATCATTTTATCCTGGGCATTAGGGCAGTAGCTTCTTCAGCATTTTTGATCATGTTGACTGATCATCTTAAAAAAATAAATAAATGATATTAGATAACCCCTATATATATATATATATAAAATGGAATGAAAAATAAAATAAACAAAATGGAATGAAAGACAGCTGTGGTCAGACACAATTAACTCTGTGCTAAGATTATTGAATTTATCTCTATAGACACACACTAGTGCTATAACCTGGTTTGGTCACATGGGGACTATTCATATAGTGAGTCTTGGGTAGGATTAGCCTTGCAGAGTCCATCCCTCTCCAGGTTTACAACTAGTTTGAATTAAGAATTCTCCTTCTGCGAGACTGGTTTCCATAGAAAAACTAAAGAGCCTAGTCTCCCCTGCTAGTTATTCATAACTGGAGGGTAGATGGATTTATACCATTTTCAAGGGTATTAGTGCTATGTGAAATGCAAACAGCCTTGTATAGGGTTTGAACTTGGCTACCAGAATTCACATGATGCCACAAGTGCCTCTGTTTATCTCTATATACGATTTTAAAACTAACAACTGCATTAATACATATTCCTCAAAACAAAAATAAAAAAAGGAAACTTCTATTCTACCAAAAAGTTTTCTTGATAAAGTGTAAACACTTGGCAGAAAAATCACTGGATAAGCCACAAGAAAATTGAACAACAAAAACCGAATACAAACATTCCCACCAACCACAAAAATAATAGTTCTAGGAAAGACAGATAATTTTCTTCTCTTTGTTTTTTTAATTCTTTCCATTAATTGGTATTCAAGCATAGAATCAACCTAGTCAGATTTGGCACTGGTAACCCATGGATATACATCAGCCAGCTAGAGAAACAGAATTTCAGTATGTCACAGGTGACTTGCAGGCTAGTATTTCTTTTGAACACTTTCCAAACATCAGGTGCAGAAGGTGCCAAATTTTGGCACGAGACATGCATGCCAATAAAGCCTAAAGGTGTCAGCATTGGTTCAGCTAGAGCCAGGCAATTACCAGACAGTAAAGTTTTGTATTACATTATATTGGCTGATTTAATGTACCAATGTATATGTTATTGATTTGTGAAGATGATGGTATATAAATGAAAGCAGGGAAAGATTGAAAAGTGATAAAATTTAGAAATTGCTGAGCTGTCATGCTTGAAGTTGAGAATTATGGGTAAAATAATTAAATGTTATCATACACTGATTAATACAGAAAGGTGCACTAGCAAATGGATTAAAACATATATAGCCCTGTCGGCAGGGGTTTAGAATACATTGACTGTATCACCTGCCAAGGAATGAGTTCCTTTTTGTAAAAATAAGTGTATCCTAGTAATGACACTTAACAGCATCTGGTGGTGAGACTTCAGTTCTATAGCTTTAGGGAGTGTAGAGTACCCTTTCATTGCCATTACTCCCAGGTCTACTCTTACCTTGAGTAGTAATACTTGTTAGGATCCCATCAATGTGTTCAATAGATCTGCTTGAGATAATAAAATGTTTACTCATATAAATTGATTGTAAAGATACATCTTTGTACTCTATATAATTAGTGACCATAATTGTCAAATTAATTTTGGCACTAAATAATCCAACAAGGGCTGACATGCAGTAAAACCAACCAAACAACAACCAATTTTTTTTATAAAAAGATACTAGGATTTTATTATCTCAAAGAGAACATAATACCGTCAAAATGGACATTATTAGATATTTTTATTGCCAAACTCTACAATGGGAAAGCTCTTTAGCCAAAAGTATGAATATGTAGCAGTACACCCTTTATATTTACACAATTTTTTTTTCATATAACGGAATTGTTGCCATTTTATTCTTGGTTATAGAGTTTTAATGTTTTTGGGTTTGGTAATGAATAACACTGAATAATATCTGCTTTGATTTAAAAATGTTCAATGAGGAATAATACAATTTTGGTGTCTTTAGTTTAAAATGAAATTAACTTTTTAAAAAAGTTGTTAGGGGTGTACTTATTTACAGGCGAAACTATATCATAAAGAAAATATCCAAATTGTCTGCATATAAAGAGCTTGATCTAAATCAAATAAGTTTTGACAAGAAGATCAGTTCTTCTTCTTCAGCCATTTTGAGTTAAAGGCCTTTCCTAATTCCTTTTATGATGAACCTTATCCTGCTAGCCTCCACTATGTGTTACCAGTAAACTTTCTTATTTCATCTTTGCATCTTTTTTTCTTATTATGTTAGCTGATTATCTTTTAATGATGCTTTAATAACATACCAAGTATATGAAGCTGATATAAAGACCTCTTGATGAACAACTAATGAAGTTTACTAATAATTGGTGGTGCCCAAATATCCAAACCAACTCAAGGGGATAAAATGTCAGAAGTCAAAAGGATTACTTTTACAGGAAATGAATTCAACAAGCTGAGATCAAATCCTGGATGAGGCTGATTGTATTTTACTAATGCCCATGGAAAAAACATGACTCCATCTCCTCTCTCAGCCAGCTAGGAGTAAAATGTAGGGCAGACTAGGATCTTTAGGTTCCAAAAGACAATCAGTCAAAGAGAAGGAAAATTCTAAATTCAAAACAGTTGCACCCCACTAAAAATTGACCTTGAGTCATATTTTACCCATGGCAGAGAGGCTGGATAAATATATACATAGATATAAACATAATAATTAATTAGAAAAGGTGGAGAGGAAATAAACCATTTAAGACATAGATACTACAATCTGATCATAATAAGTGGCAAGGTGTGATACTTTGATTCTAAGCAGAATGAACAGATACTATATTCTAGTCCTTAGTAGAGAATCAGGAAAGAACACTTTGATCCTGGTTTTGATTTCTTTGTTTAATGGCATATCAATCTTCATGGGCTATCTAATACCAATGCCACCCTTTTTGAAGAACAGCAGTGATACTATTTAACCCAAAGCTAGAAGGATAACCGGGTTCATACCTTTCCTAAGGGTATCAGTCCAAAAGTGAATGTAATAGCTTAAGTTTGAACTCACTGATTTCAAGACCACAGTCCAACACTTGAGCCATGACATTAAGATTACCTCAGTGGTTAACAACAGTGAAAAAGAGACTTTACAGAACTCGATTTTAAAAATGGGACCACAAGTTTCGCCAATGGTCTGGGAGACCACGGTTCAATCCAAGGTCGAGTCATATCAAAAACTCAAAAAAATGGTACTTGATGCTTCCTTGCTTAACACTTAGCATTATAAGATACAGATCAAGGGTAAAGTGGAGCAATCCAAGGAATGGAGTAGCACCCTCCCCTACACATCGATGTAGCAGCTATTGAAAAGGGAGCCTTCAGGTCACCCTTTACTTGATGTTTACTATTCATTGATATTCATCAGTCAATTTCTGCTGTTTTCTTCTTTGTTTTTAATGACATATCAACCTTATTTAACACCAAAGCCATTTTGGTAGAAGAAGAGCAGTGATACTATTCAACGCATAGCTGGGTGTATCAAGGGTATCAGTTGGAAAGTGAATGTAATAGCATGACTGGAGTTCAAACTTGTTTATTTCAAGGCTGCAGTTCAGCACTTTAACCATTATGCCATAGGGACTCCTCCCACTTTGATCCTGGGTAGAATGGATATATACTCATAGAAAAAAGTAGGAGGCTTAATTAGCATAATGGTTATCATACCAGAAAATAGAATTGGCAATCAAAGTTCAAATCCTAGATGAGGCTGTTTGCATTTCACATAATGCTAATACCTTTGGGAATGGCAGGAATCCATCTATTTTACTCCCAGCTAGGAGTAAATAGTAGGATAGACTGCACCCTTTAACCTTGGTATGGCAACCAGTTTAGGAGAAGGAAAACTCAATTTTCAAACCAGTTGTATTCTACTTAAAAACAGACTTTGCGTTGCATCCTGCTTCTAGCAGAGGGTTATGAGTAAACACATCATACATTTTAGTCCTTGGAAGAGAGCCTGGAAAGAACACTTTGATTCTGGGCAGAACATATAGACAGAAGTGTCCATCATTACAAAAATAATCCCATAATTTTTTATGGGTACTATGCTAGAATTTCTTTGGGCCAATGAAGTAAGAATGACATTATTTGAATAATTAATGATGAACATGTAACAGTGTTAACTAGGTCAAAGAAGGTATCCCAACACACCTTGTTATCCATCCCATAAATAAGAACCTTAAGATATTTTCAAAAAGTGAGTCTCTTCTCCGATTAAGTATAGTCTAAAATGATCACATTTATCTTCCATTAGATTGTTGGACAAATCAAAGTAAATAAATATCGGTTGGTAGAGGGTTAGCTTCAAGACTGGGTGTGTACATCTGAGGTATGTGTGTATGGGGGATACAGTGACATAAACATCTGGCTATGGTGCTACACCTTAATACCATACACCCCTTTTCTTCTGTCAACCACTCACCTGCTGCATTCTAATTATAGGCAAAAGTGTAAACATATATTATAATTATATATTACGTGTGTGTAGTTACAGGTAAGAAAAAGATATAAGTAAATATCAACAGAAAGGACTTGGTAAGCATTCTGGAAATAACCATTTAGTTCTCAACATTAACCAAAAGCCAAATGCAACAAGAGAAGTATCAGTATATCTCTTGCGGTACCTGAAATACGATCTAAACTAATATAGATTTGAGGCAGTCTACAGAAAATGATGATGTCAAATTGTTTTCCTTCCATCCCAACCAAGCTTCAATCAGCATTACCTATTTTAAAAGATAGGTTGAATGGTTTTTTTCTTCATTTTTTTTCTGATATATTTTTACTATATTAAATACTATATAAGACCCTACTATAACAGATCTTAGTAGTGAGTATCAAAAGACAAAAAGGCATTTTTCTGAATTTCTTATTTACTACACATTATTTTAATTTTTTTAAACACCTTAAGTTATAGCCAAACAAAGAAAATTACACTGACCTTTTGAATGACTGTCTGGGAATTTAAAAAAATCAGTTATTAATAAAATACAACAGTTTTAAAATGAATCTTTTGAGAATAAAGCACCTCACATAGTGTAATGATTAGTAAGCTGGATTAGCAGACTATTGTTAATGAGTTCGATTCTCACTGGGTGCCCAATTTTTCTGACCATGAGCTACAACTAAACTAAGCTTAGTAAATGAGTATATCTTAGAGAATGATGGTAGTATACACAGCAAGACATAGAGATTTTTATAGTGTAATATTGAGATTGGAAGGAATACAGAGATGAGTGATAAAAATTGGCATGATGGTTAGAGTGTTTGCCAATGGCCTGGGAGACCTGGGCTCAATCCCTGGTCGAGTCATACCAAAGACTCAAAAAATGGTACTTGATGTCTCCTTGCTTAACACTCAGCATTATAAGGTATGGATCAAGGGTAGTGGAGCAATCCAGGGAAAGGAGTAATGCCCTCCCCTACACCTTGGTGTAGTAGCTATCGAAAATGGAGCCTTCAGGTCACCCTCGACTATGGTCGTCAACAACAGTTATAAGGAGAAATTAGAGAACTTATGATTAATAATTACTTTTCTAGAAAAAAGAATGAGAGGTGATGTAATTGAAACTTTCAAAATAATTAAAGGAATTTCTAATTGTATACATTTTTTAAATATCTCTCCTTAAACTGGAAATTTACTGTCAAGACAAATTTAAAAATGTAAGTCTACTAAGCAATTAGATTTTTTTGCAAACGGAATCATACATTTTTGGAACAAATTGCCTAATCAGATCAAAAACAGCAATAATGTAGAAAATTTAAGATTTATTTGGATAATTTCAGAAAAAATGCTAGGAAAAAAAAGGCATTTTTGAAAACTATTAGATGAATTATTTAACTTTGGTGTAGTAGCTATCGAAAAGGGAGCCTTTGGGTCACCCTTGACTAAGGTCGCCAACTTTACTTTTTACTTAACTGAATTTGATATGCATATAGATATTGTATTAATCGTGTATATGTTCTGTACAAAAATTCTTTTTTTTTTCTTTCTTTTTAAAGGTTGATGTGAGAAGATAGTAAAAAGTGGAGATTTCCAAGGAGGCATAACAAACAAACAAATAATAATAATAATAATAATATACACATGGATCACCTAACCTCAGCCAGAAGACCAGACCTAATAATAATCAACAAAATGAAGAGAACTTGCAAAATTGTCGACTTTGCTGTCCCGGCTGACCACAGATAAAACTAAAAGAATGTAAAAAGAAGGATAAGTACCTCGAACTTGCTAGAGAATTGAAAAAACTATGGAACATGAAGGTGACAATTATACCAATTGTAATTGGTGTGTTTGGAACAGTAACTAAAGGATTACTAAAGGGACTGGAGGACTTGGAAGTTGGCGGACGATTGGAGACCATCCAAACTACTACGGCAAGAATACTGAGAAGAGTCCTGTAGACTTGAGGACTCAAACTCCTGTGAAAGATCATCAGCTAACACTGATGTGAAAAACTCTCAAGGAGTAGATAATAATAATAACAAAACAAAATGACTAAGTTGACTTCAAAAACAAGCTGAGGCATCTTGTGTTCACTTTTCACTAATCCTCTTTTAGTGGAGTTTAGAATACACTGACTGTAACTCCTGCAGGGTATGACATTTAAGATGGTGAGGTTTCATTTCTGAAAATCAGAGAAGGATGGAGTACTTCTTCATTACCATTACTCCCAAGTCCACTCTGACCCAGAGTGGTTGTATGAGTTGGGTTCTATCTATGAGATGAATAGATCTGTTTAAAAATCATATTCAATAGGGCTGTATATCCCCATCCCCAAAAAACTCTTAAGAAACAATTACACAAAAAATATAAATACTTATCTAAAATAAATGTGATTCCCTAACCTCTAGGCATAGGATAACTCAAGACAGGTTGACATGCCATTAAAATCAATCAATTGACTTACTATTTTCTATATTGACACATGAGCTTCATTTTTTTAAGTACTGTTAAAAAATAATCCAAGTTATTCAATTTGTATCGTTTAATGATAGATATTTGTATTTATTTATTCTTATTTCTGCAGAAAATACCAGTATTTTGATAAGTTTTATCATGGATAGACAATGACAGTTGATTGTGGCACATGGCTGTCAAGTAAATATAAAATGATGACATGTGCATATCTTCCTTATTGAGAACATGTAAAGAAGATGATAGATAAGTGATGAATGTATGTATTTATATATATATATATATATATATATATATATATATATATATATCTAATAGGATCTCATTTCTGTTAGGTTATCGTTTTTTTTCTTTTTGTTCTCTTCCTTTGGGAAGTTAGGGGGAAGTAAGGTGACTGAAAGGAGACAGAGGATGTAGCTGTAGCTGTATCCAATTTCCATCCATGCAAGTTCCCCACCTACTCTATAGTAATGATTTGAATGGCACGCATTGAACACATGGGTGAGACTGTCTGAACTGGCATTTAACAGTTGAATGAAAGACATGACCAAAATTGAAGATCAGCGCAAACTTTGGAATTCAAGTTGTCTGTAAATATGAACCCAAGACAGCAGGTCTAGAGAAAATCGTCTTCTACCAGAAGGAAATATTTTGTCCTTAGGGTGATAAAAAAGGATTTATCACAATACGTATTTCCACCCTGAATTCATAACATTAAATGAAGGTGTTGTCTGGAGAATAATCTTTATGCAAGATTACTGACAAGGATAGAACTGGGATTTATCAGAGTAAAGGAAAAGATGAATATTCATATTTCTACCGCTAATGGACAAGAATTAATTCCTCGAAAGATACCAGATCATCACAGCCAAAGAGCAATTGAAAGTCTATGAAGGGGGTATTTTAAAACCTGATGTCTACCAGACCAAGATGAATATGAAGAAACCCTATATGTAAATATCTGATCCTGTGAGAGAAAACTGTAACCAAAATATGACCCCTGGCATGTGGTAGATAAAATAACTGACCGATGTTGCCCTGCTTTTTAACCATAGCTGTGAGGAGAAGAGATGGATTCACGCCATTCCCAAGGGTATTAGTGCAAAGTGAAATGCAAACAGCTTCATCCAGGAATTGAACTCAGGTTGCTGATCACATTGCCTTTGATGATAACTGTAAAGCTCCCATTCTAATAGCTTCCATGATAATCTAAGTTTTCCTTTGAGGCTCAAATCGTAACAGATTACCCTGAGGCATCAACAGTTAATGCTTTAACCAAAATAAGAGGAGGGAGGACCTGCAGCATAGTGTATACTGAACATTAACATTGTAGTGGAGGTGCCCGTGGTGTAATGGTTATTGTCGTAGGAAATGGACATGGCGACACGAGTTCAAATCCTGGACGAGAAGGTATGAATCCAATTGTTCTCCCTCCAACTATGGGTAAATAGTAGGGCAGACTAGGTTCTTCAGCCTTGGTGAGGTAACTAGTCTAGGAGAAGGAAAACTCTGAATTCAAACCTGTTAAACTCTGCTAAAAATTGACCTTGTGTCATATCCTGCCTGAGCGGAAGGGTTGGTAAATATGATTAACATTGTAGTAGGTGAGTTTGAATTCCAGTAGCTTTATTATGTTCACTTTCAGACTAATATATTTGGGAAAGGCATGAATCCCCTAATTCCTCAGCTATGGGTTAAACAGTACCACCACTGTTCTTCTACAACGATGGCTTCAGTATTAAATATCTAATGAAGGTTGATATGCTATAAAACAAAGAAAGCAAATCAAATCAAAGCAAAAGCTAGAATTCCAAATGATTATTTTCAAGTGTGCCAAGTCCTCCCCACTTGAAAGACAAATACAGATATTTACAAATCTTAGAAAATATCTCTGTCTTTAAGTATTCTAGATAGAGAAACATTTAATATGTTAATATCACAAGCTTTTGATAGTTGGGTTCTCTGTGGGTGCACCATTAACATGATCTCCTGTCAAAGTTGGGTTTGATCCAACAAATACCTACAGGGCATAATTATATAACAGTCAATCTAATGTAAACATTGGGTCTTGTAATTTTGACCCCAAAACCCATAATTCCTTTAAAATTGCAGATGAAAAGCAGATCTGGTTTTTTATGAACAGTCCAAGATTGGATACGGAGGTGCAGAATTTCCTCTGGGGCTAAGATAAGTTTTTAAGAATAACAGATCAACTGATTTAAGGCACAATTTATGCTGTGCTTATAACTCAGTCTCATGAATTAACAAGTAACGTGGAATATGTTTTAGCGAGTTGGGTTTTCTACTAATATCATGATACTTTTGATTTTCATATATATTTCAGGCTCTGTAGGTGCTCATGGTGCAATGGATATCATCATAAGAAAGAGAGCTGTGTTCAAATCCAGAACAAGACTGTTTATATTTCACATAGAGCTAATACCATTGGGAAAAGATTACACCCAACTACTCTCCCTCCAGCTGTAGGTTAATAGTGGGACAGACTGACTTTTGAAACTTGGTATGGTAACTGGTCTAGGAGAAAGAAAAATTGAATTTAAATCTGTTAAACTGCTTGAAAATTGATCTTGTGTCGCATCCTGCTCGTGTGAAGGGGTTAGGTAAATAAGTACATTTCAGGCTTGTAAAACTAGTATAGCGATGAAATGTTAAATAATTGTGGAAGGATTTTTTTTTATATTATGATTTTTCGTTGGTTATATCTTATCTTTCGGTTTAGTTAGGCTTAGAACTTTTCGGGTAAGTGTACGGGTAGGGGCACACATTGAGCACAGGTCTTCATGCTCATGCAGGTCTTCATGCTCACGCAGGAGGATGTGACAATCACAGATGTCATAATAAAAACCCAGGATAGAATATGGGACTGGGGATGTGAATGACATCATGCCCAGAAGCGATGGGCTGGGATTCTTGGGTATTTTGAAAAAAATCAGTGAGTTGAGAGCTGACGCTGGATGAACAGTCAGCATAGTAAAAATTGTGCCTCTCTCTCCTCGTGTTGAAAACCTTAAAGTCAAGAAGGTAATAAAAGTTTTGTACCTGAACCAAGAGAGTCATCAGTGTTTCGAGATTCCTATGCATGTGAACGTTTAACACATCCATATATATGCATTATGTATATTTCACATATTCGTAGATTATGGCTATGTTACAGAAAGTTTTTGTGAACATGCAGTTTCCGTTAGAAAGATCTAACAGACAATGATTATTAAAATATAACTTTATTACAGTCAGGAATCCCAGGTCGAGTCACACCAAAAACTCAAAAAATGCTACTTGATACTGCCTTGTTTAACACTCAGCATTATAAGGTATGGATTAAGGGTAAAGTGGAGCAATCCAGGGAAAAGAGTAGCGCCCTCCCCTACACCTCAGTGTAATAGCTATTGAAAAGGGAGCCTTCGGGTACCCCTCAACTACAGTCACCAACTTTACTGACTTACTTATGTTATTAGAGTATTTTGAGTAAGGTGGGGCATAAATGCAAAGGAGGTGTAAAAGGATTTATATTGTAAGAGTTAGCACAGAAAAATTAGTTCACATCCCATTCTCAAAGGGAGGTGACTGGAAGGCTTCCTCTGACTAGTTCAAAGTGTAAATATCGATGAAGATACAAAAAAAACCCCAAAAGGTGCGTGTGGTGTGTATGTATAAAATAAAATAAAATATGATCAATTTACCTACTGGCCAATGTTCGTTTGTTTATTTTGGTTTGGGTCGTTTAATGGCATATCAACCCCTAATGGGTTATTTAATGCCATATGATTGGTTGGTTGTTTGGGTTTTATGGCATATCAACCTTTGTAGGTTATTTAATGCGAAATCCATTTTTATTCAGATAATCAGTTCTATTTCAAACAATTCCGTTTAGTATGTGTACACAGTTTAGTTGTCAAAAACATTTCTATTTCAAGCTATTCAGTTTAGTCAAACAGTTCTAATTCAAAAATCCAGTTTAGTGTAAGTACAGATTTTATTTACACACAGTTAAATGTCAAAACAGTTCCATTTCAAACAATTCAGCTTAGTGTAAATACAGTTTCAATGTCAAAATACTTTCTATTTGAAACAATACAATTGAGCATACAAAAAACATTTCCATTTCAAACAATTCAATTTAGCATAAAAGAGATTAACATCTAAAGAGGTGAGCAAGCTTATAAGTTTGTCTACAGTTAAATGGTTTCAAGTATTGTAGTTATTAATATTTCTTCAAGATTAAGGCTGGCAACTATGTGGTCTGTGTCACTATCCATACTTTCTATATTATGATGTTCTTCATAGGGGTTTTGTTGATCCCTGAGCATTGCATTGTTTGATTTTTATAGGCAACTTTGTTTTTGAGGGCATTTTGAATGCACTTCCTGGTCTTTCATAGTTCACTTTGGTTTTCATCTGTATTTTCCCAGTTTGGCTAATGGGAGCTTGTGGTTTTTGTTTAAGTTGTTCCGATTTTATGGGAGACAAATTTTTTAGTCTGTTTTTAATGCTTTTTGGTGGATGGATTGGTGACTTATGTAAAAGCAGTTTTGTTGAAGATTTTGCACTTTTAGAAGTAGTTCGTGTTGGAGTGGTAGATCCTACTTGTGTTTTTGTTTGGACTACAACATTGGATCTCTCCCCATTCCCAACCCATTGCTGAGCTGGTACTTGGTAAAATTCAGCTGACTGTAGTTGTTTCAGGTGCCTCTGAAACTTTGGCCAATCATTTGTTTCCAATTGGATCAATTTCTCCACAATAACTCTATATTTGTATCCGACCTCCATGCAACAGAAGCACAGCTGTTTTTTCCAATGTAGGTTCCTACAATTTTCCTTGCTTCCAGAAAGGATACATTCCTCTTGTGTTCCACCTCAAGTATTTCCTTTTCTTTTTTGTAAACATTGCAAGATCTTGTGTAAGCCGGATGACCCTGTTGGCAGTTTGCCCATTGACTTTGCTTCAAGTAATCTTCTTCCAAGTGGTCCGGGTCCTTTTCCCACATTTGGCATATGTCTGTCATCCTCTACAGGCTTCCCTGTGGTGTCCATATCTTTGACATTTGAAGCACATCAGGGGAGCTAGGACATACTGTTCAACTCTCTCAAGACAATAGCCGATCTGTAGGAGTATGGGGCTTGTTAAATGTGAGGGTGTAAGTGTTAGTCGGGATTCATTCTTTGCCTTTTCTAATGAAGATTCTTCTTATATTTGTAAGTCCCTGTTTTCCCAGGGCTGATGCTATCTCCTCTTCTGTAGCCAACTCCCTACTTCTGATAACTCTTTTGGAAGCATTGAGTCTCGCATGCAGGGAGGCTCTGCATTTCATCATATCAAAGGTTTTCATTTCTGCCTGTCTCCGGCTGTCCATCTCGACTAGCAAGTTGATGTTCATGGTTTTCTTAACAGTTTTCAAAATAGCCCTTACAGAAATTACTTTTTCTATGAGGAAAGTTAAGAATTTGGCTTGGCAGACCTCCTCTAAAGATTTAATAACAATGAATCTGGGGAAGTCTGCTGCCTCATTCACTGAGTCTGATTATGACAGGTTTTGTATAGATTTTTATTTGAAGATACCATAGATGCTGTATATTTTTCACTGACCCTGTGCTCCACCACCCACCATGGAGTCCAATTTATGTTGGAAGTGTATCAAGGGAGAAACCCATTCACCTTGCTTGAGACGGGGATACACGACCAGTATACTCAAGCTGAGGGTAGGTTTTCAAGTCGTTGCCAATTTTAGGTTCTCAGCATTGTTCAAATTCCTATTCTCTCAATGCAATTGACCTACAGCCACTGCCTTCTAGAACCTAAAAGATAAGAGTTTGGAACTTGCTGCAAGTGCAGATTTAAAAGTACGGTCGGTATAAACATACAGATGCTAGAGATTGACAAGACCAGCCGATTGATTGGATCAGGCCTATCTAACCGCTCGTCAGACCAAGTAAGGGCCACAGTGGTATGTTGCAAGTCCTTGACCACTTTGTCACCGGATCTATGACTGCTCTACCAGGATTCCATCCTAGCACCTTATAGGTCACCACCTACGGCCAACAGGTGGCCCCATTGGTGCGGTCTTACCCCTCAGCTGAGGTGCAGTCTGTGTATTCTACAGCCCCAGCCAACAGGGCAATTGATTCATTTGAGAATGTCATATTATAAGCATAACTATATAGTCAATGTTTTATTGCAATAATTTTTTTAAATAATACTTTTTTTATTTGTTTATCTATGATAATCATTTAGTTGCAAACAGTTACATATAATCAAGTATTCCTATCTAACTCTCATAATATAAAAACATTTATGATTTCAAATAACTATTTCTATTAAATAATATTAACCATTTGTTAGTAGACAGTCATAAGGTTTCAAGTATTCCTATCTTCAATAAATAATTTGCACAGTTATATGGTTTCAAGCATTTCAACACAAATCATTTTCAAACACATCTATTTAACCCTTAGATGGGACCCAAACAGGTACTTTCACTCATAGTAGTTACAATAGGTAAGGAGGCATTTGAGGCATAATGGTTATCATCATAGGTAATGGATCTGATGAGTGATGACAAAGCTGTTTGCATTTCATTTTGTGCTAATGGCCCTGAGAAAGCCATGAATCCATCTGTTCTCACTTCTAGCAATGGGAAAATAGAAGAGCAGATTGGGCTCTTTAGTCTTGGTAAGGTAATCATTCTAAGAGAAGGAAAACTCTGAATTTAAACCAGCAGTATGCTACTTAAAAATTGACCTTGTGTTGTATCCTGCCTGTGGTTGCAGGGTTGGGTAAATGCATACAACAGGAATCCAATGGATTCACAGATCATTTTTAGTTGCATAGAAAATATTGTCAATTCTATTTATAGATTTTCTTCTGATTCACCAGTTCAAGTTCATCCTATCAAATTTTCTGGTTTATGTGTGTATGCGTGTGTTTATGTGTGTGTGCATCAGTACATACCTCTCTGAGTGTATGTGTGTGTGTTCATGTATGCGCATGTATGTGTCTATTTATATGTATGTATGAGTACATGCTTGTGTATGTATATGTTTGTACATGCTTGTATAGACTGCATGGGTGTGTTTATATGTGTGTGCATGAACAGAAGCTTTTATCCATGTGTGTATGTATGTGTCTCTCTCTCTCTCTCTCTCTCTGTGTAAGCTGAGTTTGTTTGTGTGTGTGTGTGAGTGTGTATATAACGGCTGATTTATTGGCAGCATTTTCTTCACTATTTTCAATTTCTCTTCAGTAAAACTCCCCATTTTATGCAAGAGACACTTTAATATAAAAATGCTGAGACAAGTTTTTTTTTTTTATGATTCCTCGTGTATTGTTGTATGTTATATAGGAATCTTATACAGAAACAAACATTCATTCCCAGAATGAAAAATCATAATCCTTTATATTCAATAAAAATATTAAAAACATATTGGTATGCAGAGTCAACATTTTTTTCTTTTTTCATATCCCTTTGGGAAATAAAAGTCAATTTTCAAGACACCTTTCCCCGATTCATAAAATACTACAAATAAATATTTAGGAAATCTTAGGGAAAGAAAACTGAAATACATCAAAGAGTTTGAAGTAAAATAGCAGAGATCCAAGCAATAAACACTGATAGAAAATATTGCAATACTTTGAAGAATGATGTATATCTTGAGTTGGGTATAACATGTGCATGAAGTCTGAGTACTGTTAATACATATCTTACTTTGTTATCTGTGCATATACTGATCTGTAGATTTGATCAGTCATATTAATTCTATGTTTATCTTGGGTAAACTGTGTCTTACAGTTTTATTTTCCATTAGTATATATATATATATATACACACACACACACACACACACACAAACTCTCATATATGGTGAAGTGGAAATAATAGATCAATCAATAATTTAAATTGTTATTAACTGCATGCCTCATAGTCTGTGTGACTATATATATATTTCTTTCAAAAATAGGAATCATTGGCTGCAGTTAGAAAGTTGCCTCAAATCGTCTTCAGACCACGGCGCAATATGCATCAAGTTGGATTTGGTCGAAAGCAAAAACTCTTCAGCATGAATTAAATGCATGCAGAACCATCATTCCCGTGTGATTACATAACATCAAGAAATGGTTACTGTAAGTGCATAATGACATCAACGGCCAAAAGTAAACGTGTTTTTAAAAATCACAAACTGCACTAAAAAAGATGAATGTAAAATGTATCACTGCTTTCAGTTGATCTGGCGTATACATAGATATATATATATAATTTTTTTAAATACCCTGTCCATTGGCAAAAGCTGCTTGGTAGTGCCAGGAGTGGCAGTACCGCCTTGAGCTACCAAAACTGTGTTATCACTCCTGGTTGGTGGCTGATAAGGGTAGGGTATCGCACATGCTTTCACACGTTGTATGATGAAAAAAAAAGTATGCATGTAAACACACCCACACACCCACACACAAAATAAAAAATGCAGACTTAATTGCAGCTAAAAGCTTCATGCTTCTGTGGCAATTGTCAGAGAGTTAAAACTTTTAGTTACAATTAAGTCATTATTTTTATACTGATTTGATTTATTTTAAAAGCTATATCTGGAGTTATTTAGCAATTTAATCATTGAAAGTACTAAAATTATATATATATAATTGCAAGTAATTAACCAAAGTTAAAAAAATGATGTGCTAAATGAAGAAAATTATATAATTGCAAGCAAACTAAGCAAATTAAACAAAGCAATATATATATATATATATATATATATATATATATATATATTATTCTAATCATAAAATACATACAAACAGGGTAAAAATCACTCATGACTGAATTTCACATACACAATATTTGGGTGAAATTGTTTCTACACTTAAGACATGTTGATAAAAGCTCACCTGAAGATCAGGTATATGAAACTCAATGATAATTGTTTTATTTCATTTTATTGTAGTAATATCATCATATTGCTATAAATTCTTGTGCATAGAGTGCTATATTTTACTTTACACTATTTTTAGTGGCACACACACACACACACGCACACACACATATATATATATGATTGCTTAATTTTATTTACTTCATTTGCTTTCTTGCTTGTTATTTATGGACCCCTAAAATAATGTGCCACTCTTGAAACTTTACATGCAAACTCCTTTCACCTCATGGAATATTTCACTGGTATTTGTAGGTGGTGGGAGGAAGTGGAGAACCCCTACCCAACTTTCAGATGTCTTCTGAATATTTTAGTTTAAATTTGATCATGAAAGTTTAATTGGCATCTACAAGAAAGCTTTTCTCACAGACCGACCTGAAGATGAGGAGGAAAATTACTCAGAAAGGACTCCTTCTTCCAACAGACTCCTTGGCTGAGGAACCAATCTTGATGAACACTTGGGATAAGAGTTCTCAGCATAGAGTGTTTTAAAGGCATAAAGAGAGGGAAGGAATTTAATAGATCTCTAATGAAAGTCTAAGTTGTACAGAAAGCAAATAGAATTGCCATCCACAGGAGCATCAGCCAACTTAAGGGGTAACTAGGATTTTTTAGGAAGAAAATTAATATGACATGACAAGTTTGTACAGAAAGCAAATGAAATGAATTTTTGCAAAATGTGGTTTAGCATATTATTTTTATACTGGGCATTATTCTGCAAGCATAATAACCATACATGGTCAAATCTAATTAAATATATAGCAAAAATATTAGATTAAAACTTTAAATAATCCTCTATGTATTTATATATCTGTTTTTTCTTATTTTGCAATTATTTCTAAGAAAGAGTTAAATTCCATATTATTCAAAATTATAATTACTTGATTGATTTTAAAGGCATGTCATTTATGCCGAAAGGTTAGGAAATCACATACATTGTACATTCACGAGTACACAGTCCTCTCAAATATGAATAAATTTTAAACAAATCTATTTGACTCATCAATGGGACCTTAAGAAGTACTACCACTTGAGTGATTATGGGAGTAATAGCAATGAAGGAGTACTCCATACTCACCAGATCTACATAACTGGAGCCTCACCATCAGATATAGTTCATTGTCATACCCAAGACACACATTTCTAGGGGTGTCATACTCCTCTGCCAGGGATACAGACTGCATATTCTAAGCCCAGCGGACAGGGTAATATTTGAAATAGGAACTGTTTTCATTTATACATTTCATAATTTATTTAAATAATTATGGGATTTTCATGAGTACAGATACTACACTAATCCTAAACTGAAGTATTGACCCCTATGTAAATTATCCCATCATTATTTGATGGAAGTAAGGCTATTATATATATAAAAAGAGAGAAGATCATATCGTGATTGAATTAACCGACTTTGAAAAAGTAGTTAGCTCCCCTGAATTACTTGAGCTGTTAATAATGTATATCTTCACAGCTTGAGATGATATCATTGGAACTTGTCCATCTTGGCTCCTGGCTTCTTCTTCTTCTTCTTCTTCTTGGGAAACCAATTTATATGATGCGCATTTGCAGCACTAATACAGAGAATAGAATTCGAGCAATGGAATCTGGGTAAAAACAAGAACATAAATTAAATGGCTGTACATTTACTGCATTTGCATGTACAACCCAGGGGTGAGTGTATAGAATTGCAAACTAATTTCTCTAGATTATTAATTTAGTACTAGGGTGTTAAAAATTGCTACCATCCTCAGAATACTTATTGGAATCAAGGAGTTAGAGGTCTTTTCTTGCAAGATGTTAGCAGTAATTTTTTTAGTTGTCTTCAAGTCAGGCTTAGTTTATTTCAAAGAAATGAATAATGAGAGATCATGAACAAGCTACCCTTCTCTCTTGTGGTCAGTCTAGTAGTTTGTAATGTAAAACTTTTACATACCAACTGGTAACCTTGGATTGTACTGAGTGGGTGATGAGAGGAAGAGAGAGAGAGAGAATCAGAGAGATATACTTCTTCTGTCTTATAATAGTTATTACAATTGTATAATAATGTCAAACATTAAATGTAACAAGTATCATGGAAGAGTGGTAGTATCATATATATAACAGTCCCTTTTCCTTCTGACTTTTCTGATATTTAGACAAAATATTGTAATCAAAAAATTAATTTCACAATAAAGTTTTTTCATTGCTAATAATGACACTTTTTTTGATAATTTTCCCAAATTTTAACAAGTTTAATTCTCTCTTGATAAATTAAATATTAATTACCAGAGTTTCTAATAAAGAAAGTAAAATATGTTTATTGGTTTGGATTGATTCATTTGTTTAATGACATATCAGCTCCTTTAAGTGTTATTAAAGCTGAAATTTGATGCAAATAATTTGCATTCAGTTATACAGTTTAAAATATGCCTATTATTAATAACTTAGACACAATTATATAGTTTCATTTAACTATTCCTACTGAATAATAATAATCAAGACTGCAAACATTTAGATGGTTTCAAGTGTTCCAATCAAATACTAAAAATTTATACACAATTATATGGTTTCAAGTAATCATTCCTATTTGATGATAATAATCATTTGTTTGCACACTATTATATGGTTTCAAGTATTCCTGCAGAATAGTAATAATTCATATACATTTATATGAATAGTTGAGTCCCTGTGGTATAGTGGTTAAAGTGTTGGATCGCAACATCATAATAAACAAGTTAGAACTCTAGTTGCACAATTCCATTCACTTTTGTACTCATACTCCTAGGAAAGGTATAAACCCCCTTATCTAACCTGCCAGTTATGGATTAAATCGTACCACTACTGTTCTTTTAAAAGGATGGCTTTGGCATTAAATAACCCACAAAGATTAATATGCCATAACACAAAGAAACCAAACCAAACACTTATATGGCTTCAAGTTACTATCCCTATTTAATAATCATCCTTTGTTTGCACACAGTTATATAGTATTAAGTCTTCCTATCTAATACTAATAATTTTCAAGCATCTATTTGATGGGACTCTAACAGGTACAACCACTTCAGGTCGGATGAAACCTTAGAGCTCCAAAACTGGAGCCTCATCATCAGATGCAATTTAATGTCATACCCCACCAAAACCTCTTCTTTTTTGAGACAGGGTTTTACCCTTCTGCATATTCTAAGCCCCACTGTTAGGGCTGAAATCATGCCTGTTCCTGTTTTTTCACATCCACCTTACATCATTAATTGGGGTGTCCTCGTGGTGTAATGGTTAAAGCGATGCACTGCGGAATCGTAGTACGCGAGTTCGTACTCCAGTCGCGCTATTACGTTCACTTTCGGGCAAATACCCTTGGGAAAGGTATGAACCCCCTTATTCTCCCTCCAGCTATGGGTAAATAGTAGGACGGACTAGGTTCTTCAGCCTTGGTGAGGCAACTAGTCTAGGAGAAGGAAAACTCTGAATTCAAACCTGTTAAACTCCGCTTAAAAATTGACCTTGTGTCATATCCTGCCCGAGCGGAGGGGTTGGTAAATAGTACCTTACATCATTAATTGATGCTAGAGATCCACGTAGAGTAACGATTATGATTGTAGAAAATAGATTTGGTGACCTGAGTTCAAACCTGGATGAGGCTGTTTGCATTTTACATTACACGAATACCCTTGAGAAAGCTATGAAACCAACTATTCTCCTTCCAGCTATGGGTAAATAGTAGGGCAGACTTGATTCTTTGACCTTGACAAGGCAACTGATCTAGGAGAAGGAAAACAGAATTCAAACTAGCTGTATTCTACTTAAAAAAATTGACCTTGCATTGCATCCTGCTCATAGATGGAGAGATTAGGTTGCGAAATTAGATTAGTAGGTGTTCAAATCCAGATAAAAACCATTATTTTGAATTCTGATTTTCCAGACAAGCAGAAATAATCCTACTTTAGAGATAAGTGCAAAACAATCTTGTCATTCCAGTAGACAGTTTATCTATATGCTTATAAAATCTAAAGTAACATAAGAAATGATTTTTTTATAAAATCAATTATGACCACTAAATAAACAAAAAAGGGATTTGTAGAAATATGACAGGCTCTTAAAACAAACCTTAATTTTTGCTTCAAAATTCTCAGGGCAAAGATTACATGATGTACCTATCTAATTCCATAGATAGTATTTCTTCAAACCTAGCACAGGTCACATCATTATGGAAGACAGCAGCAAACCAGCAAAGTCTGAATGTTACCTTAACCTCCATTACTTTGCATAAAAGGTGAGGGCTTATTTTTATTCGTTTATTTATCTATTTTTTGTTGTTATTGTTATTGTTGTTGTTGCTTTCTTTTCCTTTCCTGATTTTCTTCTATTTTTTTGTTTTGTTTTGTTTTGTTGCTGTTTCTTTTGTAGTTTAAGATGTTCTGCCTTACTTTAGCTGCATACGGGTGCATGCTGCTTGAAATGTAACATCTGTGGACGGGTGGAAGATGCAAACTGCACATTTATCTAAAATCCTTTGAACAAATATGGTAAGAGGCTTGTGCCTGTAAACATAATGCCAATATGGTGTGCGTTACCAGGTGCCAAGAGTTGCACATGTACAAGTATATTCAAAAACAATATCAATGTTGTACAAATATGCATGTAAGTATGTATGTGTGTGAGTAATACATATATATATATATATATGCAAATACAGACAGAAACACAAACACACATATATATATATATATATATATATATATATATATATATATATATATATATATTCTAATACCAAAAATTATCAAAGCAAGCTGCTCCTATTAGTAGTCATATTTACCAAACCCCTCCGCTCGGGCAGGATATGACACAAGGTCAATTTTTAAGCGGAGTTTAACAGGTTTGAATTCAGAGTTTTCCTTCTCCAAGACTAGTTGCCTCACCAAGACTGAAGAACCTAGTCTGCCCTACTATTTACTCATAGCTGGAGGGAGATTAATTGGATTCATACCTTTCCCAAGGGTATTAGTGCTATGTGAAATGCAATCAGTCTCGTCCAGGATTTGAACTCGTGTCACTCTGTCCATTTCCTGCGACGATAACCATTGCACCTCCTTACACCTCTTATTAATAATAATTAATAAGAAAACTTGCTCAGACAAGAATGTAAAATGTCTTCCATGCCTTTTTGGCAGGGCTGCTTTAAAAACCTATATAAAACTGCAATCTCATGCTACTACCCTGTAACTCTGAGTTTCATGTTTTCACACCCATGAGATGAGCAGATGTTATGATTAGCCACTTAAAAAGTGTGTCTGTGTGGGGTGGGGGTCTAAATGACTACTTTTGCAGTATTCAAATACTTTTCAAAAAGTGCTTGTCCACAAATGATAGGAGCCTTATTTCTAATATGAATTATATATATGTGAGTGTGTGTATGAATGAATGATAGATACGTAAACACAGTTTTTTCGATGTCTTATTTCCTTCTAAGATGAGTGGTCATTGTTTGATTCCAAGTAAGAATCAGGATTTTGGGTGCTGATCTTCAAAGCAGCAAAACCCTACTATATATATATATATATATACTTAAGATTAAGGTTTAGTGATAAAAGCATTTATAATAAGTAAAATACAGGGCTCTAATCACAAAAATGAAAAGAAATATCTCAATATTTCAACTATGAAATAGAATAAAACAGGATAAAAAGTCACAACTCCATTTCACCTTGCCAATCCTGAGGTTAAGCCAAAATTGTTGTTACCAGACATGCATTAATATTACATGTATATGCATAAAACAGCAATGTATTTGTCGGCATATATTCAGTTATATAAAGAGAATTTTCCCTTTTAAATGAGAAAAAAGAACTATTTTATATATATATATATATATAATATTAACTTTGACCAATAATTCTTGTAACATTTTTACAGTTTGAAATGATATACAAATATAATAACTATTATGGGACAGAGGTAATCTCTCTCTATATCTCTATCTCTATTTCTGTCTCTGTCTCTCTCTTTTTTTTCTCTCTGGTTCATTTGTTCAATACAGTCTTTTTTTACCAGAGCTTTATGACAGAGCTATTTCATGATGATAGCACATCATCATGATCATCAATACAATTTAAAATGGGCTTCCATGTCACTGAAGCCATTCACAGAATTCTGCAAGTGGAGGGAAATAAAACAATATCTGGGTGCATAGTACTCAAAACTCATTGAATGGTTTTAAGGGCAATGACTTGTCACTTTAGATAATACTGAGAATTGAACAACTATTGGTAGTCGGTTTATGATAATTTGTTAAATTTCCTTGGGATTGGCTTGAATCCATCTCTTCTCCCTGCAGTTATGGGTTAATAGTAGGGCAGACCGATTTCTTTAGCCTTGTTTAGGCAACTGGTCTAGGAGAAGGAAAACTCTGAATTCAAACCAAGTTCACTCCACTTAAAAATTAACCTTGTGTCACGTCCTGTCTGAGGTGGAGAAATTGGATAAATAAATACCTAATATATATCTTTTCTTTCTAGCAAGACCATTCCCTGATAAAATTAGAATTTACATTTCAACCTCTGACTTTTTAAACTTCAGTGAATTTAATATTTGTAATCAAATGGATTTTTTCAGGGCATAATGTAGAAATATCAGAATATGTAGGGCATCAGATAAGCTTTAAAAACACGAAAGCACTCATGAGAAGGGTCAACATAAACTCTCAGTTGATGAAAAAAACGAAAACATATTTGATATTTGCTAAGAGATATTTATTAAATTTAGCTTAATCTGGCACAGAAATAAAATTGTGGAGAACTCAGTGAGGATTCAAAGAATAATAGAAGGATATGGTAATCATTACTTACACACACACACATACATACATACATATATTTATGAGAGAGAGAGAGAGAGATGATCCCTTCTAATTTAATTGCTGAAGTAATCAATATTCAGTCAATCATTATGAAGATTATGATTTTTAACTGAATCATGATAATATGTCATAAAAATCATGTAAATCTAATGGTTATTTTCTAAAAAAGTGGTGATGCACTGAAACTAAAACAGTGCTAGTGTATAACCTGAAATGTTTATGTTAAAAAGTTTGCAAATTACATCAAATGCCATTAATAAAAGTTTCATTTAGTATGTGAAAACTAAAATCTCCAACTAGCAAAAAAGGAATGTAGATTATACTCATGTTAACAATTAAATATATATATATATATATATATATATATACTACTTATCAAAACTCACCAATCAAAGTCTACGTAATCTGGCAAATTACAAACCACAAATTACAACTCAATCTCGAAGCAAATGACACACCCACCACTTATTCTAATGGCAACTATATACATATATATATATATATGACAAGTAAAGAAGATACTTTCAGATTTAACTGCTAAAGTAATCAATATTCATTTAATCATTATCTTGATCATGATTCTTAACAAAATTAGATACATATATATATATATATATATATATATATATAGAGAGAGAGAGAGAGAGAGAGAGAGAGAGAGAGAGAGAGAGAAATTCTTATTTAATTGCCAGAGTAATTAATATCAGTTTAATTCTGATCTTGATGATGATTTTAAACTGAATAGTAATAGTTTCAGCAAATAAATCACTTCCATCCCTTTTATATAAATGCAGAAATGTAATGCCGTGAAGAGAGTTTTCAGTTCCAAATAAAACTCTCTTTGAGTATTATTTATTGTTTTGTTGGAGTACCACATACTACAAAGACATTTTCCTTACAAGCATTCAAGAAACAGTGCACCTTTCAGGTGTTCACTGCATTCTTCAACTGTGCAAGAAAGCACATGTGTTAATGTGCTTGAACCCTAATATGCAAAAAAACAACAACAACGAAAAAACAAAAAACAAAGACGTAAGAGCCAGAGGGAATGCAGGTAAATGATTCTGCTTCTGTGTACAAGAAAAGATTAATTATCATTGCAATAATATCAAACAATGAACAATCTGCAACAAATTATTTTCAATCTATTTATATTTCCCATGAAGAAAAGAAAGGATGAATTTCAAAGCATTACAGATTACAGCCAAAGAATGATTCATTCAATAAATAAGGTGAATATTGCCTAATAAGAGATAAAGTGCAATGTTTACAGGAATCAATAATCAATAATACATGTGTCAAGGAAATTAATGATGATGGGTCCTTTCATGTCCCAGATGACTGGCAGCGTCACCTTCTTTACTAGCTGATGATATAAACTAATTCTAAACAATGCAGAGTTTTCATTTATAGATAAGATAAAGTCTAAAAAGTAAATCATTTTACTTTTTTTCCAAATATCTTCTTTATTTATTGAATGGCTCTCATAAATGTTAAAAAACATACAAAGAGACAACTATATGAATGTGAAATTTAAATTTTCTGATGACTGGTTCATGCCTTTCCCAAAGTTATCCTCGCGAAAGGGAAACACAAACATCCTTGTCCATAATTTGAACTCACATTGCTGTGTCCATTATCCTATGACAATATCCATTAGGCCATGCACTTCCAGTGAAATACTTGAAAATTATTTGTATTAAGTAGGAATACTTGATGCCTTGTAGCAGTTAGGGTGTTCACCAATGGCCCAGGAGACCAGGGTTCAATCCCAGGTTGACACAAAAAATGATACTTGATGCCACCTTGCTTAGCACTCTGAACTATAAGGTTAGGATCAAGGGTAAATGGAGCAATCCAGGGAAAGGAGTAGTGCCCTTCCCTACACCATGGTGTAGTAGTTATTGAAAAGGGAGCCTTCGGATCACCCTCGACTATGGACTATATCAATCCCTTATGAGTTATTTAATGCTGAAATTTGATTCATTTGTAAATGTGTGATTATAATCATAATTATATTTTCAGTGTTCTATTGCAATGGTTTTTATCGCACATTTTTATTTGACTATAATAATAATAATAATAATAATAATAATCAATATGAGGACTCAATGACTACATTAAAAAGAGCAAAGAAAGACGAATTATTGCGGCCAGTAACAGCACTTAATAATATTAGAACAAATAGAACAACAAAAATGAGGAAACAGAAATGTGAAGAAAAACAAATGTACGGGTATTTCAAGCAACAAATTGGCGAAATTTCACACAAGAAAACCTGAACATGACTATGAAAAGGAAACCTTAAGAGGGAAACTGAATTTCTCCTGATAGCAGCACAAAATAACACCATAAGGACCAATTATATTAAAGCCAAAATGTAGATTATGTGGCGATAGAGACCAAACCATTAATCCCATATTAAGAGAATGTAACAAACTAGCACAAAAAGAATATAAGTTTAGACATAGCTGGGTGGGGATCTACTGGGAACTGTGCAAGAAACTGAAACTTGACCATACTGCCAATCTGATCCCAGACAGGAGATTAGACCAAGTGATTATATATTAAAAAAAGAACTTGCTATTTAGTGGATTTTGCCATCCTAGTGCACCACAAAGTGAAAAACAAAGAAAGAGAAAAAAAGAGACAGTATTTAGACCTTGCCAGAGTACTGAGACAGTTGTAGAACATGATGGTGATGGTGATACCTACTGGGATTGGGAAGAGCTGGAAATCAGAGAATGAATTGAAACCCTCCAAATTACAGCATTGTTCTGAATCTGAAGATTGGTCTGAATACTGAAAAGAGTCCTGGACAACTGAGGAGACTTGCTATCACTCAGACTCCAGCAAAAGACCATCAGCTAACACTGGTGTGAAAAACTCGTATGATAATAATTTGTTTGCACACAGTTACAAGACATCAAGTATTCCTACTTAATACAAATAATTTTCAAGTATTTCAATGGAAGCGTATGGCCTAATGGATATTGTCATAGGATAATGGACACAGCAATGCAAGTTCAAATTATGGACAAGGATGTTTATGTTTCCCTTTCGTGCTAATATCTTTGGGAAAGGCATGAACTCACTGACTCCTTCCAGCTAGGGGGGAATATAAGGGCAGTGTGGACTCTTAAACCTTGGTATGGCAACCAGTCTCTAAAAAAGAAATGCCAATGTGGCTGGGGACCACATTCATACACCAATCCTTAGGTCTGCTAACCTACATCAGGTGAGTGCCACTTAAAAGAAGAGACAAAGAAACATTCCAATCCAATACTAATAATTTTTAAACACATCATTTTAATCCGTAAATGAGACCCTAACAGGGTCAGAGTGGACCTGAGAGTAACGGAAATTAAGTGATACTCAACATTTACAACTGTCTACATGCATATAGGGACTATATATACAGTGATTTTTCGGACTGTTGTCCTCATCTTTATTGTTGCTTGTTGAAATACAACGTTTCGGACACTGTATCCTCCAGTCTTCCTCAGGTACCCCTTGTTCATCTGGCCATAGAAATGATTCAACCTGGGAAATCATTTTTAAAGGTTAAACCATAAAAATGATTTCCCAAGCTGAATCATGGTGTCAGGGTTATCATCATAGGACACGACGAGACGAGTTCAAATCCTGGACCAGTCTGATTGCATGTCACAAAACACTTATACCCTTGGGAAAACCATGAATCCAATTATTCTCCCTAAAATTATGTGTAAATTGTAGAGCAGACTGAGTTTTTCAGCTTTGGTGAGACAACCAGTCAAACAGAAGGAAAACTCTGAATTGAAACCTGTTAAACTCCGCTTAAAAATTGACTTGTGTCACATCCTGCCCGTACGGAGGGGTTGGCAAATACATACATACATACACACAAATCGATACAATATATTTAAAAAATTAATATGAAAGAATTCCACAAACTCAACTTGTGTTTTGCCTTTATATTTTGCGATCTTGTAAAGGAACTTAAAAACATCACTCTCATTAAAAAAAAAATGTTCAGAACAAATTTCATCCAAGACATCTGTCTGATTTCTTCTCCTCCCCCACAACTCTCTTAAAATCCCAAACTGTAGAATATCATCTTCCAAGAAAGGTGAGGTTGGGGTAGAAATTTTATTAACTAAATTACTTTTGAAATGAACTTAGTTCAAAGGAAATAAAGTCGGGGGGGGGAGGCTATCCACCCCCCTCCTTTACGCCATCTTGACTTGCCCCTAACTACCCGGGGCAAAGCAACATCTAACTAATGTTCATTACACCCTATTTTGATTTGGTGGGTGGGTGTAATGTAATGATTGCGGGGGAGGGGGTATCAGCACACACTTTTTTGTCAAGTCCTTTTTTTCCTGAGCTACCTTACCCTTTCTCCTGCTCTGTTACGCTTGCATGATTTCAAGCCTGCCACTTGGGAGGGGGTGGGGGGTTGGTCACAGGAAGAAGAAATAATTTTTTTCTTCTTGTTACCCACTTGTTATTGTTGAAGGAAAGAGGCGATGGGGCTGAGATACGTGCAGGAGGGGGGGGGTCATTAATTTTATGCTTCATTGTCAGAATTCTGTGGAAATTTCACAAATTTCATAAATGTTTGAAAATAAATAGAGGGTATTGGCAAGGGGGTGTTAGTAAGAAAATGATGTGTTTGGAATTGGATAGAGAATGTTATCAACTCGAAGAATTTTTGTAAAGAACAGCTGGGGGCAGGAAGCTAATGTGGGGTTGGGCGCAGAGGTTCCTTAACTTGGGCCAAAATGATCAAAGTTGGAATCCTTTTTGTGTGTAAAATAGCATATTTTGTTAACAAGAATTTCCCAAAGAAGGATGTATAATTTCTCAATTATATTGCAAGACGTACACATTCTCCTCAGGGGTTGGGTGAAAGCTGAGAGAAAAAAGAATAGACAGAGGGCTACATTATTTGTTTTTATTTTGAAAATAAAAACGAGTAAAAATAAATGAAAAGAAACGTGCGTATATGTATTGTGCTCTGTGTGTGTGTGTGTGTGTGTGTGTGCGCGCGCGTGCACGTGTGTTCTTTTAGTCGACTGACCTCCACACAAAAATGTGGTTGTACATATGGTTTTATGTAAGTATATGTATCAAATACTGTATGTGTGTTGAAAGTATTTGAGTATCAGTGTTCGCGTGCACTGCCTATACATGTCTACTGGACACCCCAGGTGGTATATTGGTTAGCAAGTTAAATTACAAGACCATTGTTAGTGAGTTTGATTGTCACAGAGTGCCTTGTGCTACAATTAAGATATGCTTAGTAAATAACTATACATATCTTTGCAAATATGTAAAAATGTGCAACTTCCCCCCACACACACACACTTTTCCTTTCCCTTTCTTTGGTTTTTTAATGGTATATCAATCTTCGTGGGTTATTTAATGCCAAATCCATTCTTGTAGAACAACAGTGTTAGTACTATTAAACCCACATCTATCTATCTATCCATCTATCAGAGTAAAAAAATTTGAAAATTGCTAAAATTTATAAAATAATTAAGAAATATTTTTTGACAAAATTTCATTTCAACTTGGTTTAGTAAATCTTTTATATATATATATATATATATATATATATATATATATATATATATATATATATGAGTGTGTGTGTGAGAGAGAGAGAAAGAGAGAGAGGGGGGAGTAAGTATTTAAAAATGTACTAAATCTAGTCGAAATAAAATCAAAAAAAAAATTTCATAATTATTTCATATATTGTCGTAATTTTTGTTCTTTATATTGTGGGCCCACTGACATATCGGACCAGAATATATGTATGATATAAGGGAAAATTACGTAGGCTTTTTTTTACACACACACACACACACATATATATATATATATATATATATATATATATATAGTGCTCAGATGACTTCTGAAATTAAAAAAAATTGTCAATTTTTTTTAAAACTGGGCTTACTGCTTTTTAAAATTTATATTTATATGATATACAGATCATACATGAACGTTTTATACTTTTATAACTCTCTCTCTCTCTCTCTCTCTCTCTCTATATATATATATATATATATATATATATATATATATATAAGGATTTAAAATTTTCGGGGGCTAAATATCCCACTGAGGAAATATCTGCGGTAATGTACAAAAAATATATGTAGGAATTACATTCGACATCCAGATAAGAGTAAATTTCATTAATGATATTCACTTTTTACTGTTCATTTACATTTTGAAACCACAACTCGCTAAAATTCATCCATCCCGCTATATATCTTTAGATTTTTTCCTCTTCCATCCACTAAGAAGATGGCAACTTACGACCCATTGCTAAGATATCATTTTTAGATTAAAAAATATGAAGGAAATGACTGAACCTTACTCTTATCTGGATGGTGAATTTAAGTATTACATTTCTATATACTTTTCTTGTATATTACCAGATATTTTCTCAGCAGGATATTCTGGACAAGTACCTAATTTTACAAGTGCATAAATGTACTTGATTGTTAAGATGTAAAGAGATTCTTATGGTGTCAATCTACAGAGTCAGATGGAGAGTCTATAAAACTAGCACTACCAAATCAGATCTTGAGCAAATGATAACCTGTGAAGAAAACACGCCATCATTTCAGAATTATATGAACAAACATATGCAGACACCGGCATACATTCTCAGATCTGTTATCTATATACATATATCTAGGTATATTTTATACAACAAATGTGAAGAGAAGAAACCACGGAAAGGATTAAGAATTTGTCTAATCAATTGATGTTGATCCTTAAAGAGAAATTTACAGACTGTTAGAAAAGTGGAAGGGAGTTGGAAATAAGTGTGAGAGATCTCATTGCCTAAATGTGGTTACATCTTTTGTAACCCTTAGAACTCGAGCGGTCGGTATTTGTGCTGCTAACTAGAGGTATATGGAAAATCAACTGATTTCCAAAGTAAAAAAAAGGGTTAATTTTTATACAAAACTAAGCTCGAAAAGTTTAAATTTTTGTAACTGTATTTTTACATTTATAGTATAGGACTTTATACTCCTATAATTTAATTTGGGTGGTATGCCACTTGTTCCCACAACAAAGATGGCGGACGTACACATATTCAGTCTCGGGAAACCATTGGCCAGGAGAACCACGTGACCTGCGTAAAACTACATCCGCGCGTAAATTTCGTCCTGCGTTTTTTGGAGCCATTTCCAAGACACGTATTTTCTATAAATACGTCGTCTTCAAACACTCTTTCTCTTTTTCCCAATTTCCATTGCGGCGCTGACACACTCTCTTCTTATTCACCAACGGAGTTAAAAGGCAAAAAAAATGGATAAGCCTCGCAGACATTCATTTCTTCAATATACACTGACTATGAGACTTTTTCCAGTCTCAGAGAAACCGACTGTTTCGAACCACAAAAAGAAAGACATTTTAAATATGTAATCAAACTTAATAGGATGTTTTCATCATTAACCTTTTTGTAGTTTAGTTGTGTTAGTTACACACACACATACACACACGACTATTTTTAAAGTATCAATGTCTGTTTTATTATAGTATATAAATTTGTTTTGTTCGTCGTCTTGTTTTGAATGTTCCTTTTGTCCGCGCCGTTTCACAATCTTTACTCCCTTGTTCCATATCTTCCTTCATTTGTCTCCATGTGCCTATTCTACCTTTTTCTAAACACACCACTAAGCAAAACATATACCAAACCTAAACAAACTTCTTTAACATTAAATTTTTTGGGGACTAAGCATATCTACCATAAATATATGTCCCCCTACAAAAGTCTAATCGGCGCTTACTCACTCATTTTAAAATTTCTTTGAGATTTGTCGACGACATTATTTGACTTGCTGTACCACTACTGGACCCAAATGAAAGGTTGTAATGTTTCTGCGGCATAAAAGACGTTGTACTGTTACACACCAAATGTATGGTTGTAACCTCACCGTGAGAAAAGGTGACGAACACACAGTTCCATTTAACTCATAAATGATACTCTAATAGGTATTACCACTCCGGATTAGAGTGGACCTCGGAGTAATGGCAATAAAGGAATACTCCACACTCTCCGGATCCCCCAGAACTAAAGCCTCAGATGTAGTTCTGTGTCATATCCAAGACACAACTTTTTGAGGGAGGGTCTTACCTCTCTGCAGAGGATACTGTCAGCGTATTCTAAGCCCCCTCCCGACAGAGCGTTTTATAAATGAGAGGATTATAATTATTAAGAATTAGAAGATTATAACTTAACAGTAAATTATAATAAGATTATAACTTAACAGTAATTATAATAAATGAATGTTGAGGATAAGTCAATAGATGTATGTTTAAAACTATATGTTATATATGTATGAGCATAAAGACACGAATTAGGATGCCTCCCTTTGAACATTTCATGCTTCAAGGAGAAAAATCGAAGTGAGCCATTAAAAAAATAATAAAATAAAGAATTTTCGTTGAGGTAAACAAGTGTTTCTTTAAACCTTTTCCGACTTGTTCTAAAATAATTAAGCTTTTGAAATTAGCCAACATGGTTTTGCTTCTGGCTGCACAAGAAGGATCTGAAAAAGCAGCCAAATGTGAAGAGGTGGAAGCCTTAGATAATTTTTTTTTAAGAAAATAAAACTCGAACAAGAAAAATTTGAAAAAGAATTTTTTTTTTTTCATTGAATAGTAAAAGATGAAAATCTTTTAATATTCTGGACGCTTCTTTTAACACGTGGAATTCAGAATCAAATCTGATCAAAGCCGGAAAAAAAATATCAAAGATATGGTTGTTAATAAAGATTTTAAAAATTGTCAAGATTCTTTTAGAGAACAACAGCTATTCAGAATTCTATGTCAGAATTTTGATAGCTTTTATATTCAATAAATAAAAGACAAGGTCCATCTATCACTGTCTGTCTTTAAACTATAAATGTCAGATCACCCAGTCAAGTTAAGGTTTAGAAAACACTGACTGTATCTCTTGCAGAGGGGTATGATTGGTTGGTTGTTTGGGTTTTGTGACATATCAACCTTGGTAGGTTATTCAATGCCAAATCCATTCTTATACAAATAATCAGTTCTATTCCAAACAATTCAGTTTAGTATGAGTACACAGTTTTATTGACAAAAGCATTACTATTTCAAGCTATTCAGTTTAGTCAAACAGTTCTAAGTCAAAACATTCAGCTTAGCGTAAGTACAGTTTAAATATCAAAAACAGTTTTTTCAAATAATTCAGTTTAGCATAAGTACGCAAATTGAATATCAAAACAGTTCTATTTCAAGTAATTTAGTTTAGCATAAGTACGTAGATTAGTTCTATCTAACCCATAGATAGGGCTCTATCAGGTGTTACCACTCCCGGCCAGAGTGGACCTGGGAGCGACGCTCCACATTCCCCAAAGTTCCAGCATCACTGGAATCTCACCATCAAATTGTTTAGTGTCATATCTAGGACACTCGCTGGGGGGGGGGTCTTACCACTCTGCAGAGGTGTAGTGGGTATATTCTACAGCCCCAGCCGACTGGGCAACAAAGGGGTAGGAATCCCCTCTAAAAAGGAGTGTCTTGGGTATTACACTATTCTGAATCTGATGGTTAAGTTACATATCTAGAGATCTGGGGAGTGTGAAATACCCATTCATTGCCATAAATCCCAGATCCACCTGTTAGGATGCTATTTTTGACTCAATAAAAATCGTTCATATTCGATTAGACTGTATGAAAAAAAAACCTCTAAAACAATTACACAAAAAATATAAAAATAAATAAATAATGAAGACAAATCTCTAATCTCTAGGCATAAAATAAGTCTAGACGGGTTGGTATGCCATTAAAATCAATCAATTCTATTCATAACTTAAATAACAGTCATAAGCCCAATTTCAAATGCTTTTCGTTACCGTATTTTGAAGGTTTGACAGTTTGACGAGCCTTTAAAATCAATCAATCAAGTAAATGCCAGAAACTAGAAACTTACTTTTAAAAAGTTAAAAGTATGTTTTAGTTTCTTTGTTTAAGGGCATATTAATCTTCGTGGGTTATTTAATGCCAAAGACACTTTCTAGAAGGACAGTAGTGGCATATCTTTCCCAAGAGTACGAATCCGAGGGTGAACATAATAGAGAAACTGGAGTTCGAATTCATATTAAAAGTAAATTTATGGTTTCGGGAATTGCAGATATTTAATAATACCCGTAATAGAAAGCATAAAAATTAATGATTCATTTCTGGCTTAATAATACAGCTTCAATCTTGATAATTTTAAAACACACCAAGTATGTATTTATAAAAAAATATTTAAAAAAACAGTTTAAATTGGGTTTTAAAGTCAAGTGATGCTGAAAGTACCAGTTCCCACTATATTAGCAAAGTTACGCAGCAATAAATTTGTTCAGTAATTAAATGTGTGACTAAATCGTATGTATTTACCCAACCCCTCCACAAGATGCGATACAAGGTCAATTTTAAGCGGAGTACAGCTGGCTTGAATTCAGAATGTTTATTTTCCTAGACTGGTCGCCTAATCAAAACTGAATCGCCCAGTATGCCCTATTTACCCATAGTAAAACACTAATAGCTTCATACAGGATTTAACAGCGAGTACCGTAAGCAACTTGAGACCTGTGAGCCAGACTAAGCAAAGATTGATAAATAAAAACAAGCAGTTTAAATTGGGTATTTCTTAACTGGCGTGATAAGGTAACGGTTATAATTGTAGATGGAATCAGTGACTCGATTTCAAATCCTGGATGTGACTGTGTTTCATTTGGAAAAGGCGTGAACCCATCTGCTCTTCTTCCATCAATGAGTAAATAGTAGAGCACGGTTTGATTAGGTTTCTTTGTAATGGCATATCAACCTTCGTGGGTTATCTAATCCCAAAGCCATCGTTGGAGAAGAACAGCGTTAGATTGTAAAGCTAACTTGTGGTTATCTATATTGCTTGATCATTTAAAGAATTAACAAGAGACATTGATTTATTTTGCTGAAGAGTTATAGATACTAACTTATTCTTTTTATACGCATTTTTTTTTACCAGGTACGGCTCCATATTTTTTCAAGTTAAACCTATTTTGCTATCAGTTATGGTCTTTAAAAAGTCTTGAGAATCAAGGATAAATCAATTTAGATTGAAAAATGTCATATTTCCTGTCATCCAAAAATACCACTTTTTCTTTATAAACCTTGAAAATTGACAACTATTGTTACATTGCTTAGAGGCAAACATCTAATTATAAATGAAATTCTTTGATTCATTTTTGCCTTTCTTAAATTCTTATTGATTAAATTAAGGGTGCATTTGAGAAACATGTGTTTTTAACAGTGTAAAAAAATTATTTAAAATAATTAATGCGTTAATTTCAGTTTCTAGTTATATTTGCTTCCTTTGGGGTAAATAATACAAAATTATTAATTGGGTCAAAGTATTTAGCCTTATAAAATCATTCACTGGTTTCAATGAAAACACTTTTTCTTCATAAAGAATTTGGTTTATTTCATATCTTATGCATAATTCCCTAATTGAAACGCAACAAAAATCTACCTATATATATATATATATATATATATATATATATATATATATATATATATATATATATATATATATATATATATATATATATATTGACTTAGAGGGTAAAGTGTTTGCCAATGGTCAAGGAGACTGGGGTTCAATTCCAGGTCGAGACATATCAAAGACTCAAATAATGGTATTGGTGCTGTCTTGCTTAACTCAGCATTATAAGGTATGGATCACGGTTAAAGTAGAGCAATTCAAGGGAAAGGAATAGTGCCCTCCCCTACACCTCGGTTTAGGGGAGGGCACTCATGAAAAGAGATCCTTCGAGTCGCTCTCGGCTACGGTCGCCAACATCACTAACTCTTTATATATATATATATATATATATATATATATATATATATATATATATATACTAACCCATCAGTATGAGCAGGATATGACGCAAGCTCAATTTTTTAAGCGGAGTTTAACAGGTTTGAATTCAGAGTTGTCCTTCTCTTAGACCAGTTACCATACCAAAGTTAAAGAGCCCAGTTTTGCCCTACCGTTTACCCATAGCTGGAGGGAAAATAGTTGAATTCATACCTTTCCCAAGAGTATTAGCAATATGTGAAATGCAAACAACCTCGTCCAGAATTTTATTTATTTATATATATATAATATATATATGTGTGTGTGTGTGTGTGTGTGTGTGTGTGTGTGTGTGTGTGTGTGTGTGTGTGTGTGTGTGTGTGTGTGTGTGTATAAAATCATAATTCAACCCTGAAACAATTACGCTAAATAGGATAATCATATACACATACTGATTCAAATATTTATAATTCCATACAGTATTTCTATTTAGATAGACAAATATAAACAAGCCTAGCAGATAGCACATCGATAACTATCTAAAATAAAAATAGATTTATACACATTGATAGGTAACCGACATCGTGTTTATCCACCACCACCTCTCGCCACAACAAGAGATACAGATATCTGCTTACTACGAAACAGCGACACAAATAAACTTCCATGAATTGACTTCCCTAATAAACCAAACGAAATTAAAAAAAATCATTTTAAATAGGATCTATTTCTGTCGTTGCTTTTACTGGCTCTTTAAAACAAACTGGACATTACAGCTTCAACCACTCTTTAGCCCAAACCAAAAACTGTCATTTGAAACTGTTACATTCTGTATGGACTTAATCACCCCAAAGGCTGAAATTCAATCTCTCAATGTGCAGTGAACAGCCAACTGTCTCCATCTGACTGTCTGCCAGCTCTTGGTAGGACTTTTGGTGACTGAGAGCATGCAATGATTGGTTTATTGAGTGTGGAGTATGCTGAAGGTGAATTGAGAGAATGCAGCAGACAGATGGAGCCATGATTGAACTCCCCCACCCAGAAAAAAAACCCAAAGAACAAGGAAAAACATCTAAAAAAAAGAGCTTATTCAATCAGAATGACTAAGAAGTGAAAGAGTAGAAACAAATGACATGTATTCAGTCATTCTATCTGAGTCTGTAATTTATAAATCTAACTCAGTTTTCTCGTATGTATGTTTCAGTTAATTCATATCTATGTACATCTTAGTCTGCTCCCATCTTTCAATCTAAGTCTCAGTTTTATATATTTCTCTCTGTTCACATCCATCCATCCATCCAAGTTTTCTCATATCTAAGTCTCAGATTGTTCAGGGGTGTCTTCGTGGTTTAATGGTTAAAGCGATGGACTGCGGAATCGTAGCACGCGAGTTCATACTCCAGTCGCGCTATTACGTTCACTTTCGGGCAAATACCCTTGGTATGAACCCCCTTATCCTCCCAGCTATGGGTTAAATAGTACCAGTACTGTTCTTCTACGAGAATGGCTTTAGCATTAAATAACCTACAAAGGTTGATATGCCATTAAACAAAGAAACCAAACCAAACCAATCAGATTGTTCATATCTATCTGTCTACCGCACAGTCTGTTTATATCTATCAATCTATATCTTAGTCTGTTCACATCTATCCACCCTATTTATCTCTAAGTGTATACATTAATATCTCAGTTTTCTCATATTTATGTCCCAGTTTGTTCCTATCTATTTGTCTACATCTTAGTCTTTGTCCAGTTGGCTGGGGCTGTAGAATACACCGACTGCTTCTCTGCAGAGGGGTAAGACCCCCCCCCCACAAACGAGTGTCCTGGATATGATACTAAACAATCTGATGGTGAGGTTTCAGCAATGCTGGAGCTTTGGGGAATACAGAGTACCCCTTTATTGCCATCGCTCCCAGGTCCACTCTGGCCCGGAGTGGTATCACCTGATAGGGCCCTATCTATGGGTTAAATAGAACTAACAGCATACTTATGCTAAAATGAATTATTTGAGTAAACTGAATAGCTTGAAATAGAAATGTTTTTGACAA